>JAHIAM010000676.1:0-60604 GCA_021605205.1 Aegilops longissima
CGGTCTCTTTGATATCAGCCTTGTGCCTGGCAATAGCTCAATCAGAAACTCAATGTCTCTATCCGGTGGTATGCCTGGCAACTCTTCCGAAACACGCCCCGTAATCCTTCACAACCGGTACTTCCTCCCGCACAACTCCCGATAAGGAGTTTACTTGTGTCCTCCTCGGCTCATGCCGTGATACATACTTGATCCTTCTTCCTTACGGCGTTGTAAGCAAAATCGACTTCTTGGCGCAATCGATGTTCCTCCATACATCGATAGCTAATCCATACCTAGAATCACGCCCAAACCTTGCGATTCCGTAATGATTAAATCCGTGGGGAAAACATGCCTACCTATGCTCAAAGGTACTTGAAAACATCAACGACTGGCCATATACTCCGCTCCTGGTGAGCTTACTAGCATAGGTGTTCTAAGAACCTTGGTGGGCAGTTTGTACTTATCCACAAATCCCCGTGATATGTATGAATGCGATGCACCAAGATCAAAAAGAACGATTGCGAGAAATGTCTTAACCAAAAACTTACCTATTACTGCATCTGGCTGAGCTTCAACCTCCTTCATGTTAACGTGGTTCACCTGTCCCTTGTTGAAAGGGTTCGGCTTCTTCCCTGAGCTTCCATTTCCATTTCCATTTCGGGCTTCGGGACATTCATTGGCATAATGTCCAGTTTTCTGACACTTAAAGCAAGTGACTTGGCTCAGGTCTCTCTTGGCTGGGGTTGACGGGTTGGTGCGGTTTTGTCCGTTGCTTCCTCCATTCCCGTTTCCATTCTTGGAACCATTATGATTGTGCGAGCTACCTCCTCCATGGGTATGCTGAAATTGTCCTCCTGGTTTTGGGGTAAAGCGTAGCTTCTGCTGAGCTCCAGAATTGTACTTCCCCTGTCCATACTTCCTCTTGCGATTATCAATCTGTTGCTGCTTCCCTTCAATCATAAGAGCACGATCTACCAACTCCTGGTAGTTATTGAAAGTGGCTACCATAAACTGCATGCTTAGCTCATCATTCAGTCCCTCCAGAAACTTCTCCTGCTTAGCTGCATCTGTAGCAACGTCATCTGGGGCATAACGTGCTAACTTACTAAAGTCTTCCACATACTGGCTTACAGTACGTCCTCCTTGGCGTAAGTTGTGAAACTCATGCTTCTTCATGGCCATAGCTCCTGCTGAAACGTGAGCAGTACGGAAAGCATGCTGAAACTGATCCCACGTGACAGTGTCAATAGGGTGTGTGGCTGTGTAATTCTCCCACCATGATGCTGCGGGTCCATCAAGCTGATGTGCGGCAAAACGCACTCTTTCCGCATCAGTGCATCCTGCAGTGGTCAGCTCCCTTCCAACCTTGCGGAGCCAATCATCTGCAACAATCGGCTCGGTGCTACTGGAAAACACCGGAGGATTTAGCCTCAAGAAACGAGTCAAATGGTCAACAGATGGTGGTGGTGGTGGGTTGTTGTTGTTGTTGTTGCCTTGGTTCTGTACCAGTGTTTGAATCAAGGCATTCTTCTACTGAATCAACTGAGTGATCTCCGGTGGGAAAACAAATCCGGTGTCGTGTCCCGGAGGCATCTGAGGGTGTTAGACAAGCTGAGAAAATAGAATAGGATGAGGTCTAGTGAGAAAACACTACCCATATGCACATGAGACAAATTCAATCAATAACAATCCAGTCAATTTCAAACAAGGGCATACAACAGTCTATCTATCGTTATAAAAGTGCTTGGACTAAACTAAATACAATGGGGAAATTTCTACTACTGTTATGGTGGTCAACTAGAAAAACTTCTCCGATGAAGACTCCATGATATCCGCTCCAGCTTCATCAACATAGTCATCATCGCTGTCGTCGGGGTCCGAGTCGGTGTCATCGATGATGATATAGTTATTCGGGCAAGTGGAATCGTCGTTATTTCCTCCTGGCGCGGGGTCTCCCATGAAAACTCCGAGCTTCCTGGTTAAGTGATCATTCTTCTCCACTAGCACTTCAATTTCTTCCATGTAATCTTCACGTGTAGCCTTGAGTTCTTCCTCTAGCTCCTTGATCTTGGTCAAGGCCTTCTACAGATCCTCCATACCTGCGCACATCTAGTTCTCCTGACGTCGGATATGCTGGTTTAACTCCTGGATATATGCTGTGATTGATCTATCCCTCCTGGTGCTGATCGTCTCCCATTTCTCATCTCGGCGCCCACAAATTTGGTAGATAGTATTCTGGAGATCATTGCGGTAAACTTCTCCGATACGTCCCATGGCGATGTGGGCTGCCATGCTCTTTCCTAGACTCCAGGTTGGTGCATCAAAGGAAAACTCTATGGGCTCCGTGACTGGTACAAATGTCCTTCCTGGAACTTGAACTTGAATAGTCCAGTGCTCCTCTTCGGGTAAAGTGGCGTTGTATGTCCCGGTGAAGCTTGGTACTCCGATGTTCAAATATCTAGTGACTTCCTTCAAGTGGCATCCAAAGGGTGTATCTTCATCCAGTTGTGTGAACTTGTTCCTTGCATCCGCCATCCTAAAAGAGTAGAAAAGATGAGGAGTCAGCAATGAGAAGAAAGAGTAGTGATATAGGGCTTTAGCTTAGTGGTCGTGTCCTACAGTCAGCTGTGCTCTGATACCATCTTGTAGCGACCTCAAACAGTCTGATCTCTGTGCATCAGTGTCATCCCTGTATCAGTAATGCTGACACGCACAATACTTGAAGGATTTATAATAGAGTAGCAATCACACACTTATTACATCGAATGTCTCAAAAGAGAACTTACAACAATAAATATGGCTTAAGGCCATCTAATAACGATAACAACGGAAGGCTCGGAAGATAAGCGAGTCCATCAACTCCAACGGCATCACTGAGTATAGAACCACGACCTAAGGCACCTTACTGTCGTTCGAAAAGTCTGCAACATGAACGTTGCAGCCGAAACGGGTCAGACATGGAATATGCTGGCAATGTAACACATAGAGAGCAATATGAAAGGGTATTGCTACACTACATGCATATATGGCTGGTGGAAAGCTCTATGGTTATAGTTTTGCGTAAAGCCAGTTTTTCCCTACTGCAAAGGAATAAATTTTGTATAACTATCATGGTGGTTGTTAAACATTGAGAATGGTTGACAGCATTCTCAATCCCAATTAAGTATCATCATTAAAACCCAACAATATTAATTAGAGTAACATGATGAGATTCACATGATAATCCAAGTACTAGATACTCAAGATGTCCATAACCGTGGACACGGCTAACCATGATTAGTTTGTTACACTCTGCAGAGGTTTGTGCACTTTTCCCCACAAGACTCGATCTCCTCCGTTGGGATTCTTGCATTACATGGTGTTTGAGAAACGGATGACCGAGACATAGTCTTTCAGAAGCGCTAGCACCTTACGAACGGGTAGACAGTTACACCTACATCCCTCTACATCTGCTAGTCTACCACTGTAAGAGTTCACACGACTTAATCAACTATGCTATAGCCCATAGTAGCTTGTGGTTGCACACGGAAGTTTCTAGCATGAATAATCTCATGATCCCTTTGAGCCTGGGTGGCGGTCCAAAAGAAACAGGCAATCCTGGAATACCCAGGTACCTCAATCCACGCAGATGTGTGTTTAAGTTGCCACCTTAAATAAACCATTAATTAACAATCTCACATCTGTCATGGATACACTCACCCAATACACGTCTACTAGCATAGCATGGCATAATAAGCAAACGTAGAAGTAACTCCCAAGGTTTGATAATGAAACAGGTAATAGGTACTACCTCAACTACTTTCCCAAAACCCACAGTTTAATTAGGTCCTAATCATGCAATGTTTGAGGATTGATCTAATGCATAAAAACTGGGTATGAAAAGAGGTATGATCAAAGTGTTACTTGCCTTGCTGATGATCCCTGAACGATGAACGTTCATTATCTGTATCTAAACGATGAACGCGTTCGTTAAAATGAACGAACGAGCGAACGCTCGCTAAATAAATAAACCGGGGAAAAACCGATCTATTTAAAAAAAAGGAAAACTAGGGTTTTCTAAAAAAACCGAAACGGTTTTTCTTAGAAAACCGTCGGCAGCGGCTACCTCGGCTCTTGCTCCGGCGAAGCTCCGTCGGGGTGGTGAGGGGCGGCTCGGCAGCGGACTCACGGGCGACGGCGAAGCGGCGGCGGCGGGCAACATGAGGCGGCAGGGCTGGCGCGGGCGGCGGGTTCGGCGATGGCGGCGCGAGCTCCAAGGGGGTGGCGGCGGCGATTATATAGGGGGTCGGCCAACTTGGGAAGAGGCGGCCTCGGGAGGCGTGTCCTCCCCGGACACGGCGGCGGCCGCGATCGACTCGTCCCGATCCGGCTTATGAGGCGGCGGCGGTTGGGCGGCTGGTCGGGCCTTCGGCCCGGTCAGTCTTGGTAGCTTTTTAAAAACAATTCCTCCAAGACTAAGAAAAATTCTAGAAAAATAAATTAAAATCGAGAAATGTCAAAACAAATTTTCACCGCCTAAATAAAATAAATAGAACGAGGTGAACATTTTCTTGGCCCTAAAATGCAGTTTTTGAAAACGTGCAATTTTTCCTAGGTCCAAATAAAATAGCGAAAAACTCCAAATAAAATCTTATTTGATTTTTTTTATTAAATCTTCAGTATTCCTTTATTTTGGGAAAGTCATTTTATTCCCTCTCTCATATTTTGACAATAGAAATAATTGAAGATAAAATAAATAAAATCAAATGATCCTATTTTCAAAATTTGAGAAAACTCAAATATGAAAATAACGAAATCTGCAACTCTCTCCATGGGTCCTTGAGTTGGTTGAAATTTCTAGGATCGAGCCAAAATGCAATAAAATATGATATGAAAATGATGATCTATGTATAACATTCCAAATTGAAAATTTGGGATGTTACATGGTGCTGGTGAAGATGTTGATGAAGATTGACCCCCTCCCGATGAGAGGATCGTTGGTGATGGCGATGGCGATGGCAATGATTTCCCCCTCCCGGAGGGAAGTTTCCCCGACAGTACAACTCTGTCGGAGCCCTAGATTGGTTCCGCCTCGTGGCGGCGGAGTTTCTTCCCGAAAGCTTGCTTATGATTTTTTTCTCGGACGAAAGACTTCATATAGCAGAAGATGGGCACCGGAGGGCCACCAGGGGGCCCACGAGGCAGGGGGCGTGCCCAGGGGGTAGGGCACGCCCCACCCTCGTGGCCAAGGTGTGGGCCCCCTCTAGTATTTTCTTCCCTCAGTATTTTTTTTTATTTCCAAAAATAAATTCCGTGGAGTTTCAGGACTTTTGGAGTTGTGCAGAGTAGGTCTCTAATATTTGCTCCTTTTCCAGCCCAGAATTCCAGCTGCCGGCATTCTCCCTCTTCATGTAAACCTTGTAAAATAAGAGAGAATAGGCATAGTATTGTGACATAACGTGTAATAACATCCCATAATGCAATAAATATCGATATAAAAGCATGATGCAAAATGGACGTATCAGTGATAAAACAAGAAACAAAAAGATTCGATTGCAAGATCTAAAGATATACCTTCAAGCACTCACCTCCCCGGCAACGGCGCCAGAAAAGCGCTTGATGTCTACTACACAACCTTCTTCTTGTAGACGTTGTTGGTCCTCCAAGTGCAGAGGTTTGTAGGACAGTAGCAAATTTCCCTCAAGTGGATGACCTAAGGTTTATCGATCCGTGGGAGGCGTAGGATGAAGATGGTCTCTCTCAAACAACCCTGCAACCAAATAACAAAGAATCTCTTGTGTCCCCAACACACCCAATACAATGGTAAATTGTATAGGTGCACTAGTTCAGCGAAGAGATAGTGATACAAGTGCAATATGGATGATAGATATAGGTTTTTGTAATCTGAAAATATAAAAAACAGCAAGGTAGCAAGCGATAAAAGTGAGCGTAAACGATATTGCAATGCTAGGAAACAAGGCCTAGGGTTCATACTTTCACTAGTGCAAGTTGTCTCAACAATAATAACATAATTGGATCATATAACTATCCCTCAACATGCAACAAAGAGTCACTCCAAAGTCACTAATAGCGGAGAACAAACGAAGAGATTATTATAGGGTACGCCTCAAAGTTATCCTTTCTGATCGATCTATTCAAGAGTCCGTAGTAAAATAACACAAAGCTATTCTTTCCGTTCGATCTATCATAGAGTTCGTACTAGAATAACACCTTAAGACACAAATCAACCAAAACCCTAATGTCACCTAGATACTCCAATGTCACCTCAAGTATCTGTGGGTATGATTATACGATATGTATCACACAATCTCGGATTCATCTATTCAACCAACACAAAGAACTTCAAAGAGTGCCCCAAAGTTTCTACCGGAGAGTCAAGACGAATACGTGTGCCAACCCCTATGCATAAATTCCCAAGGTCACGGAACCCGCAAGTTGATCACCAAAACATACATCAAGTGAATCAATAGAATACCCCATTGTCACCACGGGTATCCCACACAAGACATACATCAAGTGTTCTCAAATCCTTAAAGACTCAATCCGATAAGATAACTTCAAAGGGAAAACTCAATCCATTACAAGAGAGTAGAGAGGGAGAAGATCCAACTATAATAGCAAATCTCGCGATACATCAAGATCGTGCCGAATCAAGAACACGAGAGAGAGAGAGAGAGAGAGAGAGAGATCAAACACATAGCTACTGGTACATACCCTCAGCCCCGAGGGTGAACTACTCCCTCCTCGTCATGGAGAGCGCCGGGATGATGAAGATGGTGGAGGGAGTCCTGGACTAAGGGGTCCTCGGGCGTCCGGCCTGTTATCCTTGGGCCGGACTGATGGGCTGAGAAGACATGAAGACCTAGGACTATACCCGTGTCCGGATTGGACTCTCCTTGGCGTGGAGGGCAAGCTTGGCGACCAACTATGAAGATTCCTTCCTATGTAACCGACTCTATGTAACCCTAGATCCCTCCGGTGTTTATATAAACTGGAGGGTGTAGTCCGGATAGGACACATTCATTACCATAGTTATACAGGCTAGGCCTCTAGGGTTTAGCCATTATGATCTCATGGTAGATAAACTCTTGTAATACGCATATTCATCAAGATCAATCAAGCAGGAAGTAGGGTATTACCCCCATAGAGAGGGCCTGAACCTGGGTAAACATCATGTCCCCCGTCTGCTGTTACCATCGATCCTAGACGCACAGTTCGGGACCCCCTACCCGAGATCCGCCGGTTTTGACACCGATATTGGTGCTTTCATTGAGAGTTCCACTGTGCCATCGACGAAAGGTTTGATGGCCCCTTCGATCGTCTATAGTGACGCTGTCCAAGGAGAAACTTTTCTCCCCAGAGTAATTTTCGTGTTCGGCGGCTTCATGCTGCGGGCCAACTCGCTCGGTCGTCTGGAGCAGATCGATAGCTACGCCCCTGCCCACCAGGCCAGATTTGGAAGCTTGAACTACATCGCAGATATCCGTGGAGACTTGATCTTCAATGGATTTGAGACCGCAGCGATCGCTCCCCCTCGCCCCGATGAACATGACTTAAATCTGTCATCGGATCACATCCAGGAGATGGTTCCTATTGCTGCAACGGCCTAAGAACCGGAGCAGATCGTGCCATCCGAGGCCACAGAGTCCGCAGCGTTGGAGCCGCACACGGACTCGACACCCCGCAATATTTGCATCAATGGAACTCCGGACTCGTCTCTGGCTATAAGTTACGGACCGGGTACGCCCGCGAACACCGAGCTGGATCGGTTATCGATTTTCGAATTTAGCGCCGCAGACATCTTCCAGCACTCACCTTTGGGCGATGTGCTAAACTCTTTAAATAATTTGTCCTTGGAGAAGGACTCACAGCCGAACTATGTCCGATTCGACCTAGGGGCTGACGACGAGGAATTTTTCTTCCCACCTGCCACCCACTTCATAGCTACCGTCGAGGACTTAACCGACGAGCTCGATTATGGCTCCAAAGACATCGACGGTATGGACGACGACACTGACAAGGAGCAAGGCCAAGACCCGCCATTCACTGGGGTTGGAAGGCCACCTCTTCGTACAACGTGTACATGGTTGATACACCTAAAGGATCTGACGGCGATGACAAAGAAGAGCCAGATGCGAATAAACCCTCTGAGACGTAGTCCAGGCGCCGGCGCCCTAAACGCCGCTCTAAGTCACGTCGCTCAAAAGACAGCAACACCAGCGCCGGAGAAAATAGTACTCCTGACGACGCCGAAAACAATGAAGACCCTGCTGGAGCAACATTCGAACAAGAGGAACAAGACAACGAGCAAGTTAACCCTGATAAACAGGCCAGGCCCAGTGACCTGGAGGACGATAGTTACCGTCCACCCTCCGAGGATGATGAGAGCCTCGGCAATGAGGACTTCATCGTGCCTGAGGCACCCCTCGAGCAGGAGCGCTTTAAGCGCCAGCTCATAGCTACTGCAAGAAGCCTAAAGAAAAAGCAGCAGCAGCTACAAGCCGATGAAGACCTACTCATCGATAGATGGACCGATGTCCTGGCAGCCGAAGAATACGGCCTCAAGAGCCCAATGAAGAGTTACCCAAAGCGCAGACTGCTACCTCAGTTCGACGAGGAGGCACCAGATCCCTCGCGTAATGCGGAACGACTACCACGAGGTCGGGACTGTGCGGCGGACCGACCACCCCGCGGTCGGGATAAAACAACAACTCAGGCCGAACAACAGCCCGCCCCACCACCTCGTAAACACAGGGACAGACCATCTTGGGACCATACATACGACCTCCGGCAGGACCTGGACAGTAGAGCAGGACACACCAGATCAATTTACAGATCGCGAGGACGCTTCCCTACTCGGGATGACAACTACCTAATCGGACGCGACAAACTTAGTCATACCCGGGCTGATAACCGCAGACGGACTTCATCGGAGGTGCGCCGTGACGCGGCCCGCTATAGAGGCGCCGCATACCCTCTCTACTTCACAGATGAGGTGCTGGATCACGAATTCCCCGAGGGGTTCAAGCCCGTCTATATGGAATCATACGATGGAACAACCGATCCCGCAATGTGGATCGAAGATTTTATTCTCCACATCCACATGGCCTGAGGAGATGACCTCCACGCTATCAAGTACCTCCCATTAAAGCTCAAAGGACCAGCTCGACACTGGCTAAACAGCCTGCCTGAAAATTCCATCGGCGGCTGGGAGGACTTGGAAGAAGCTTTTCTTGACAACTTCCAAGGCACTTATGTCCGGCCACCTGACGCTGATGACTTAAGTCACATAGTCCAACAACCCGGAGAGTCCGCCAGAAAATTCTGGACTAGGTTCCTAACCAAAAAGAACCAGATCGTTGACCGTCCGGATGCCGAAGCCCTAGCGGCCTTTAAACATAGCATCCATGAAGAATGGCTCGCCCGCCACCTCGGCCAAGGAAAGCCGAGGTCCATGGCAGCCCGGACGACACTTATGACCCGCTTTTGTGCGGGAGAGGATAGTTGGATGGCTCGCAGTACAAACGCAACCAACGAAACAGGCCCCTCCGAGGCCAAAAACAGCACCAGGAAGCTCTGGCGCAATAGACACAAACGCCGGAGCAATGGCGATAACACCAATGACACTACAGTTCACGGCGGATTCAGTGGCTCCAAGTCCGGCCAACGAAAGAAGCCCTATAAAAGGAACGGCGGAGGACCATCCAGCTTGGACCGCATACTCGATCGTCCGTGCTAGATACATGGCACCCCAAACAAACCGGCCAACTATACTAACAGAGATTGCCGAGTCTTTAAGCAAGCCAGCAAGGCAAATAGCGGAAACAGAGAAGGGGAATCGCAGAGCAAGGACGAAGAAGGGGAATCGCAGAGCGAGGACGATGACGAGGAGCCCCGGTAGCCGAACACTGGGGGGCAGAAGAAATTCCCGCCTCAAGTCAAAACGGTGAACATGATATATTCTACACACATCCCCAAAAGGGAGCGCAAGCGCGCACTCAGGGACGTCTATGCGGTAGAGCCAGTCGCCCCAAAATTCAACCCATGGTCGTCATTCCCGATCACCTTTGATCGTCATGATCATCCAACTAGCATCCGTCTTGGCGGTTCGGCCACATTGGTACTCGACCCAATCATCGACGGATTTCACATGACACGAGTCCTAATGAACAGTGGTAGCAGCCTCAACCTGCTCTATCAGGATACAGTACGCAAAATGGGCATTAATCCCTCACGAATCAAGCCCACGATAACTACCTTTAAAGGAGTTATACCAGGCGTAGAAGCCCGTTGTACGGGCTCAATCACGCTGGAGGTGGTCTTCGGTTCCCCGGATAACTTCCGAAGCGAAGAGCTAATCTTCGATATTGTCCCCTTCCACAGCGGCTACCACGCACTGCTCGAACAAACTGCGTTTGCCAGATTCAATGCGGTGCCACATTATGCTTATCTCAAGCTCAAGATGCCTGGTCCATGTGGTGTCATTACAGTAAATGGAAACACAGAACGTTCCCTCCGTACAGAGGAGCATACCGCAGCCCTTGCAGCAGAAGTACAGAGCGGCCTTCTCAAGCGGCACCATAATCCGGCCGCCGAGCCCCTGGACATCGTTAAGAAGGTCCGCACTGCACTGCAACATGGCAGCTCGGTTCGTCAAGAACTGAATTAGTAAATTAGGCCTCCGTCCCAGCCCCGATGAGGAAAGGGCATCCGTACCGCGCGCACATAACTACGCACTCAAAACACCATGGGTACCGACGGAGGCATAACTCGCTCGTGATCCACAGTGCGGCTTGACCGACCCTGGGATCGCATGCCTTTACTTTTCTTTTTATTACGGGTTTTTTCTCTTTTCGAGGTCTATGCGGACGACCCGCTTGCAGAACACACCAAGGAGGCAAGGAGCTCTGGCATACAAGGGAATCCCCAGGTGGTCTCTACTAAATGATTGCCATACTTGTTTTACATACCCGCACGTAGCTCGCCCTTGGTTGCGTCATGTTAAATAGCTTTACTTGCATATCGCATTACTTGCACAAAGTACGCCTCGACGTACTAATTACATCACTATGGTGAATAAATGGTGGCGTCAGCTTATTACTTAATTTTCCTGTTTCCTCACCTTTGTATATATTACTAATTGCACACGTACACCATGGTACGTATTACTACGCCAGGGGCTTCATTACACCCCGCATCATGGCAATAAAAGTCCGAACACTTTTCCAGTATAGTTCGGCATCCGAACTTATAGCATTATATGCATCGGCTCCGAATCATGTCTTTGGTCAATAGTTGGGTTGCCCGGCTCCTGTGCTTACTACCTTACGTTCCGCTATATCGGCTAGGGTAGTAAAGGGAGAACTACTGCGATTGTGTCCCGGTTCTTCCGGATGAGCACCTCAGTAGAGAAAGCCGAACACTGAATGTCATGATGCGGCGAGAGCTGGTCAGCTGTTCGAGAGGTTCCAAATCGTTAGAGATTTTTTCCGCTTCTTGCGAAGAATCGGTTCCTCTGATTAGGCATGTACAACGCCCCTAGATCGGCCTTCTGAATACCAGGGGCTTCGCCAACTTTCTTAATTGTCAAACTCCTATGGCTAAGTGAGGGCGGTAAAGGCCCCATAGTCTGTCTGCCTTGTTTGTTGCACTAAACACCTCCTTTAAGGACCAAAATGTGGAGTAAAGAGTGTTTAGATTTATCCCGAACACCCCCGTACTTTCTACGTGGGGGCAGAAGCCGATGACTGGTCAACCCTCGGATTTCATAAACGGACGCACAGGAGGTAAAATGTAAATCACAAACATTATAATACATAACATCATTGTTCCATATTATAGGACAGGATAATACAAATGTTCTGATGGGAATATGACATCCTTCGAACATTGCTCTGCCACAAGGCGGGACCCTCCAGGACACCATCAAAATAGAGCTCAGGTCGACGATGCTCCTTGCCCTCCGGTGGCCCCTCGGTCATCAGCTTCTTGGCATCCAGCTTTGCCTAATGCGTCTTGACGCGGGCAAATGCCATGCGCGCACCTTCAATACAGACCGACCACTTCACGGCTTCGAGCTACGGACAGACACTTACAAGCCGCTTAACAAGACCGAAGTAGCTGCTAGGTATAGGCTCGGCAGGCCACAGCCGGACTATCAGGTCCTTCATGGCTAGCTCTGCCGACCTGTGCAGCTCGACCAACTGCTTTAGCTGGTCGCTGAAGGGCACCAGATGTTCGGGTCCAAGATATTGGGACCAGAATAGCTTCTCCATAGACATCCCTTCTTCGGCTCTATAATGCTCAGCAACATGTGATATACTGCACGGCAGATCCGTAAAACGCCCCTGGAAAACCCAAATTCGGATAAGTACAAGGAACATTTCTTCTACATACTTGCTTTGCACGGTGAAAGAATTACCCGCCGCAATCTTCTTGGCCGCCTGAATTTCCTGTAGGGCATTCTGGGCTTCGGCTCGTGCATCTTGTGCGCTCTGGCGGGCCTTCGCCAGTTCGGACTCTTACGCCTTACAATCGCGCTCCAAGAACTCAAATCTCTCGATCGCGCCCTGGAGCTGTTGCCGCGCATCGCCAACCAGGGCCTCATGCTTCTCGCGCGCGGTGCGTTCCTTGGCCGCTTTGTCCTCAGCCTCGGCTAACGCCTTTTTGAGGGCCGCCACCTCGGTCGTAGCCCCTAATAAAGTTCATGACACTTTAGTCAGCTTGAACAATTTACTCTTCAATATACACGCAGGTTACTGCATACCTTGGCTATCCTCCAGCTGCTTCGTCACGCGGCCGAGCTCTTCCTCGGCTCGCTCCAGTTTCTGCTTCAGTCAGGAGACCTCCGCAGTTTGAGCGGTAGCAGCGCAACGAGGCCTGCTTATTCACATAGACACTTTATGTTAGACTCTTGCGAAAGTTAATTTTGATCCTCTGTTCGGCTTTTCTTTCCGGACACCGAACAGAGCATCAGCGGCTACTGTCTATGCTGTGATATTCTTCTTACAATTATGTACTCACCTCAAAGCCTGCTAGAAGGCTAGCGCAGGCTTCGGTCAGCCTGTTTTTGACGGACTGAACCTTTTCAATCACCATATCCATATGGGCATGGAGCTCATCCACAATGGAGGCGCCTTGCAGCGCTTCCAGTAGATGATCTGGCGCCTCTGGTTGGACAGAGGACACCGGTAGCACAGCCCCTCCTTTTGGGAAGGGCCGTTTGCCGGACTCCGGAGCTGTATAGGTCTCCGGAATAGAATCCGACTGAGGGTCGAATAGAACTCGGCCCGCACCGTCCGTCTCCGTAGGGGCTTTTCCCCCATGTATCCGGCGGTCCGGGAGTCATCCTGGGGCGCCGCCCTGACGATATCCAGAGTCTTCCCTCGGTCTGAGGAGGCCCTTTGAGACGCCTCCTCGTCGTCACCCTTGGCCGAAGGGGAGTAAGCGGGCGGCGGTGACATGCTGGCCCTCTCCTTTGGGTCCAGCGAACCTTCTGATGAAGATAGCGGAGAGCTGTCCCGAGCCGGACTGCAATAACACGATTCAAATATTGCAAGGCAGAAAGGACGGACGTTCGGGCGTGCATAAGGCTTTTTGATACTTACGATTTGGCTCGAAGCTTGGCCCGGGAAGGCCGCTCTGGACTGCTATCGACATCCCACGCGAAGTTATCCGCGGGGGAGCCTTTCCCCTCTTGGTCGCCTTCGCCTCCAGGTTTTTAGAGGCTGCCCTCTTCTTCCTCCCCGCCTCAGGTGGGGAGTCATCTTCTTCTTCCTCCTCTTTGTCGTCGTATTCGGCGGACGAAGAGCGAGTCTCATCTTCGGACATCACGTCCGAAGCTCCTTTTCGGCGAAGGCCACTCCTGGTCCCCTTGGCCACTTTCTTGGCCTTCTTCTCTGGCACGTCATAAGGCGCCGAAAATAACATCTTCGTCAGAAGTGGAAAGTTAATTTGCCCTGCCACCTCGATCTAGGCCTGGCGAAGTGGATGGGAGATCTTAGAATCCATCCTCAAAATATGCCGGTGAAGGATATACCTTAAAAACATTGAAAGACATACCGAACTGTCCTAGCGTTTTAAGCTAAGCCCGCGATCTTCAGTCGTGGGCGGTGGCGTCTCGCCAGCCTTGAAGAGCGTTTTCCAGATATCTTCATGCGTCGCGCCGAAGAGCTCTAGTAGCGTCTGGTGCTTGGCTGGGTCGTACTCCCACAAATAGCAAGTTCGACGTTGGCACGGAAGGATCCGGCATATGAGCATAACCTGGATCACATTAACAAGCTTGATCTTCTTGGTTATCATGTTCTGGACGCACGTTTGGAACCCAGTTATCTCGTTCGAAGATCCCCAGGTCAGGCCCTTCTCTTGCCAGGAACGGAGCCGCATCGGAACTCCGGATCGGAATTTGGGGGCCGCTGCCCAGTTGGTGTCACGCGGCTCGCTGATGTAAAACCACCCCGATTTCCATCCCTTCACCGTCTCCGCAAAGGAGCCTTCGGGCCAGGTGACATTGGGCATCTTGCCCACCATGGCGCCTCCGCACTCTGCTTGTTGACCGCTCATCACCTTTGGTTTCACATTGAAGGTCTTCAGCCATAGGCCGAAGTGAGGTGGGATGCGGAGAAAGGCCTCGCACATGACAATAAATGCCGAGATATTGAGGATAAAATTGGGTGCCAGATCGTGGAAGTCCAACCCATAGTAAAACATCAATTCGCGTACAAATGGATGGAGAGGAAATCCCAGCCCGCGAACAAACTGTGTGAGAAACACAACCCTCTCATGGGGCTCGGGGGTAGGGACGATTTGCCCTTTTGCCGGGAGTCGGTGAGCAATCTCCTTGGCTAAATATCCGTCCTCCCGGAGCTCCGTGATGTCCTTCTTCTTGACGGAGGAGGCCATCCACTTGCCTCCAGCTCCGGATCCGGACATGTTTGGAGTGCTTTCTCGAACGAGGAAAAGCTAAAGCTTGGGCGCTGGAGCTCAAGGACGAAAGGACTGAAGGAGAGAAAGGGTGTGGGTGAAGGAAGAGAATCCTTATCCCCTTATAAAGGCCGCGAATATCAAGCGCCTCCCCACTCGCCCTAAAAACTCTCCTATTCCCAAGGGCTGTATAAACAACACGGTTGGGTTACCCATGCCCGCATTGATGAGAATCCCGCGATAAGGGGACACGATATCTGCTTTGACAAGACGTGCCAATGGCAACCGCATCTCAAAACGTGGAGCGGCAGACGAAAAACAGTTTGAAATTATGACCGGACAGACGTGATGCCATGTTGTAAAAAGCTGTCAGCGCATAGAACTCGTGTAAAAATATATTCTCTCTGCGGTTGTGTATGGTGTGTGTGACAGGTCCGGATTCTATCATCGCATCCGAAGACTATCTTGGAGTTCGGAAGGGGGAACCCACCTTGCAATGCCGAAGACAGTCCGTGCGCCGGACTCCTCGTCATTGAAGCCAGGTTCAAGGGCTACTGAGGGAGTCCTGGACTAAGGGGTCCTCGGGCGTCCGGCCTGTTATCCTTGGGCTGGACTGATGGGCTGAGAATACATGAAGACCATAGACTATACCCGTGTCCGGATTGGACTCTCCTTGGCGTGGAGGGCAAGCTTGGCGACCAACTATGAAGATTCCTTCCTATGTAACCGACTCTATGTAACCCTAGATCCCTCCGGTGTTTATATAAACTGGAGGGCGTAGTCCGGATAGGACACATTCATTACCATAGTTATACAGGCTAGGACTCTAGGGTTTAGCCTTCACGATCTCGTGGTAGATCAACTCTTGTAATACTCATAGTCATCAAGATCAATCAAGCAGGAAGTAGGGTATTACCTCCATAGAGAGGGCCCGAACATGGGTAAACATAGTGTCCCCCGTCTCCTGTTACCATCGATCCTAGATGCATAGTTCGGGACCCCCTACCCGAGATCCGCCGGTTTTGACACCGACAATGGCCACCGGTGATGGATCCCCCTTCCGACAGGGTGCCGGAATGGGTCTAGATTGGTTTTCAGTGGCTACAGAGGCTTGGGGCGGCGGAATTCCTGATCTAGGTTACGTTCTGGGGGCTTATGTATATATAAGAGGTTTTGGCATCGGGAACAAATCGGGGGTCTCTGAGGCGGCCACGAGGTAGGAGGGCGCGCCCCCCACCCTCGTGAGTGCCTTGGGACTCCTCTGGTCCATCTTCGATGCTCCGTGGGCTTCTTCTGGTCCAAAAAATATCTTCATTAAATTTCAGGTCAATTGGACTCCGTTTGGTTTTCCTTTTCTGCAAAACTAAAAAAACAAGGAAAAACAGAAACTGGCACTGAGCTCTAGGTTAATAGGTTAGTCCCAAAAATCATATAAAATAGCATATAAATGAATATAAAACATCCTAGATGGATAATATAATAGCATGGAATGATCAAAAATTATAGAAACGTTGGAGACGTATCATGCTGGTAAAGGTTGGCTCGCCGAGGCAAAGCCCCCGGTCCAGCTAACGTGACAAAGCTGGTCGGTTGACGACACCGATGTCTCCGGAGTAGGTTGATGAAGGGATGGCAAAGCCCCCGGTCCAGATGAGGAGACGGAGCAGGTTGGTAAGAGATATTGCAGCTGCCATGTCAGCCGAGGTGTTGAAGTAGTTCGGCATGATGGACATCGGCTTGATGAAGCCACGGTGCGGCCATGCCGATGTAGGTCGTAACTCGTGACATGGTCAATGCTGGCTTGATGAAGTGACCGTGCGGTGATGCCGGTGTGCCCGCTCTGTGTAATCCGTGGGGCGGCGATGTTGGCGATGATATATCCTTCGTGATGCCGAACTCTTGTTCGGCTTGCCGAGATGATGATCCGAAGAAAGCGACGACGTGTCTACCCCGCAGGTCGGCAGCCGTAGAGCAATGTTGTCTGGCTGGTTTGACACCGACGCGATGGTGAAGATCATATTGGAAAAGACTTTAAAATTAGTGGGATGTGTTTGGGAACAAAACACAATACCCCATACAAAACTTCCTTCAAAAAGGATGTCCGAAATCCCGTTCATAAAAAAGATGAACTCGGGTCGTATTTGTTCTCGCGCAGAAAACATATCTGAAAAGTGATGCACTAATCGGAAGGTTCCTGGAGTTTGGACGGTCGGATCGGGCTGAAATTTTGAGAGGTGGTAGATATAGGAATTCCGCAACCGATCAACGGTTGGATCTTCCAAAGGACGTCCGTGTTGGGGAACATAGTAATTTCAAAAAAAATCCTACGCACATGCAAGATCATGGTGATGCATAGCAAGTAGAGGGGAGAGTGTTGTCCACGTACCCTCGTAGACCGAAAGCGGAAGCGTTAGCACAACGCGGTTGATGTAGTCGTACGTCTTCACGATCCGACCGATCAAGTACCGAACGTACGGCACCTCCGAGTTCAGCACACGTTCAGCCCGATGACGTCCCTCGAACTCCGATCCAGCCGAGTGTTGAGGGAGATTTTCATCAGCATGACAGCATGGTGAAGATGTTGATGTTCTACCGACGCAGGGCTTCGCCTAAGCACCCCTACAGTATTATCGAGGTGGACTATGGTGGAGGGGGGCACCGCACACGGCTAAGAGATCAATGATAAATTGTTGTGTCACTAGGGTGCCCCCCTGCCTGTATATAAAGGAGCAAGGGGGGGCGGCGGGCCAGGAAGAGGCGCGCCGGAGGAGTCCTACTCCCACCGGGAGTAGGACTCCCCTCCTTTTTCCTAGTTGGATTTGGACTTGGGGAAGGAGGAGGAGGGAAAGGAAAGGGGGCGCCGCCTCCTTGCCCAATTCGGACTACAGGGGGGGGGGGCGGCTGCCCCTTGGCCGCCTCTCCTCTTCCTCCACTTGGGCCCATAAGGCCCAATAGCCTCCGGGGGGTTCCGGTAACCCCTCCGGTACTCCGGTAAAATCACTATTTCACCCGGAACACTTCCGATATCCAAACATAGGCTTCCAATATATCAATCTTCATGTCTCAACCATTTCGAGACTCCTCGTCATGTCCGTGATCACATCCGGGACTCCGAACAACCTTCGGTACATCAAAACATATAAACTCATAATATAGTTGTCATCGTAACGTTAAGCGTGCGAACCCTACGGGTTCGAGAACTATGTAGACATGACCGAGACACGTCTCCGGTCAATAACCAATAGCGGAACCTGGATGCTCATATTGGGTCCTACATATTCTCGAAGATCTTTATCGGTCGAACCGCATAACAACATCGTTGTTCCCTTTGTCATCGGTATGTTACTTGCCCGAGATTCGATCGTCGGTATCTCAATACCTAGTTCAATCTCGTTATCGGCAAGTCTCTTTACTCATTCCGTAATACATCATCCGCAACTAACTCATTAGTTGCAATGCTTGCAAGGCTTAAGTGATGTGCATTACCGAGAGGGCCAGAGATACCTCTCCGACAATCGGATGACAAATCCTAATATTGAAATCGCCAACCCAACAAGTACCTTCGGAGACACCTGAGAGCACCTTTATAATCACCCGATTCACGTTGTGACGTTTGGTAGCACACAAAGTGTTCCTCCGTAAGCAGGAGTTGCATAATCTCATAGTCATAGGAACATGTATAAGTCATGAAGAAAGCAATAGCAACATACTAAACGATCGGGTGCTAAGCTAACGGAATGGGTCGTGTCAACCACATCATTCTCCTAATGATGTGATCCCGTTAATCAAATGACAACTCATGTCTATGGTTAGGAAACATAACCTTCTTCGATTAACGAGCTAGTCAAGTAGAGGCATACTAGTGACACTCTGTTTCTCTATATATTTACACATGTATTATGTTTCCGGTTAATACAATTCTAGCATGAATAATAAACATTTATCATGATATAAGGAAATAAATAATAACTTTATTATTGCCTCTAGGGCATATTTCCTTCAGTCTCCCATTTGCACTAGAGTCAATAATCTAGATTACACAGTAATGATTCTAACACCCATGGAGCTTTGGTGCTGATCATGTTTTACTCGTGGAAGAGGCTTAGTCAACGGGTCTGCAACATTCAGATCCATATGTATCTTGCAAATATCTATGTCTCCCACCTGGACTAGATCCCGGATGGAATTGAAGCGTCTCTTGATGTGCTTGGTTCTCTTGTGAAATCTGGATTCCTTTGCTAAGGCAATTGCTCCAGTATTGTCACAAAAGATTTTCATTGGACCCGATGCACTAGGTATGACACCTAGATCGGATATGAACTCCTTCATCCAGACTCCTTCATTTGCTGCTTCCGAAGCAGCTATGTACTCCGCTTCACACGTAGATCCCGCCACGATGCTTTGTTTAGAACTGCACCAACTGACAGCTCCATCGTTCAATGTAAACACGTATCCGGTTTGCGATTTAGAATCGTCCGGATCTGTGTCAAAGCTTGCATCAACGTAACCATTTATGATGAGCTCTTTGTGACCTCCATAAACGAGAAACATATCCTTAGTTCTTTTCAGGTACTTCAGGATGTTCTTGACCGCTCTCCAGTGATCCACTCCAGGATTACTTTGGTACCTCCCTGCCAGACTTATAGCAAGGCACACATCAGGTCTGGTACACAACATTGCATACATGATAGAGCATTTGGCTGAAGCATAGGGAACATCTTTCATTTTCTCTCTATCTTCTGCAGTGGTCGGGCATTGAGTCTTACTCAACTTCACACCTTGTAACACAGGCAAGAACCCTTTCTTTGCTTGATCCATTTTGAACTTCTTCAAAACTTTGTCAAGGTATGTGCTTTGTGAAAGTCCAATTAAGCGTCTTGATCTATCTCTATAGATCTTAATGCCCAATATATAAGCAGCTTCACTGAGGTCTTTCATTGAAAAACTCTTATTCAAGTATCCCTTTATGCTATCCAGAAATTCTATATCATTTCCAATCAGTAATATGTCATCCACATATAATATCAGAAATGCTCTGAGCTCCCACTCACTTTCTTGTAAATACAGGCTTCTCCAAAAGTCTGTATAAAACCAAATGCTTTGATCACACTATCAAAGTGTTTATTCCAACTCCGAGAGGCTTGCACAGGTCCATAAATGGATCACTGGAGCTTGCACACTTTGTTAGCTCCCTTTGGATCGACAAAACCTTCCGGTTGCATCATATACAACTCTTCTTCCAGAAATACATTCAAGAATACAGTTTTGACATCCATCTGCCACATTTCATAATCATAAAATGTGGCAATTGCTAACATGATTCAGTCAGACTTAAGCATCGCTACGGGTGAGAAGGTCTCATCGTAGTCAATCCCTTGAACTTGTCGAAAACCTTTCGCAACAAGTCGAGCTTTGTAGACAGTTACATTACCATCAGCGTCAGTCTTCTTCTTGAAGATCCATTTATTCTCAATTGCTTGCCGATCATCGGGCAAGTCAAACAAACTCCACACTTTGTTCTCATACATGGATCCCATCTCAGATTTCATGGCTTCAAGCCATTTTGCGGAATCTGGGCTCACCGTCGCTTCTTCATAGTTCGTAGGTTCATCATGATCTAGTAGCATGACTTCCAGAAAAGGATTACTGTACCACTCTGGTGCGGATCTTACTCTAGTTGATCTACGAGGTTCAGTAACAACTTGATCTGAAGTTTCATGATCATCATCATTAACTTCCTCACTAATTGGTGTAGGTGTCACAGAAACCGGTTTCTGTTATGAACTACGTTCCCATAAGGGAGCAGGTACAGTTACCTCGTCAAGTTCTACTTTCCTCCCACTCACTTCTTTCGAGAGAAACTCCTTCTCTAGAAAGGATCCATTCTTAGCAACGAATGTCTTGCCTCCGGATCTGTGATAGAAGGTGTACCCAACAGTCTCCTTTGGGTATCCTATGAAGACACATTTCTCGATTTGGGTTCGAGCTTATCGGGTTGAAGCTTTTCACATAAGCATCACAGCCCCAAACTTTCGAAGCGACAACTTTGGTTTCTTGCCAAACCACAGTTCATAAGGCGTCGTCTCAACGGATTTCGATGGTGCCCTATTTAACGTGAATGCGGCCGTCTCTAAAGCATAACCCCAAAATGATAGCGGTAAATCTGTAAGAGACATCATGGATCGCACCATATCTAGTAAAGTACGATTACGATGTTCGGACACACCATTACGCTGTGGTGTTCCGGGTGGCGTGAGTTGCGAAACTATTCCGCATTGTTCAAATGTAGACCAAACTCATAACTCAAATATTCTCCTCCACGATCAGATCGTAGAAACTTTATTTTCTTGTTACGATGATTTTAAACTTCACTCTGAAATTCTTTGAACTTTTCAAATGTTTCAGACTTATGCTTCATTAAGTAGATATACCCATATCTACTTAAATCATCTGTGAAGGTGAGAAAATAACGATATCCGCCACGAGCCTCAACATTCATCGGACCACATACATCTGTATGTATGATTTCCAACAAATCTGTTGCTCTCTCCATAGTTCGAGAAAGCGGTGTTTTAGTCATCTTGCCCATGAGGCACGGTTACATAAGTACCAAGTGATTCATAATCAAGTGGTTCCAAAAGTCCATCGGTATGGAGTTTCTTCATGCGCTTTTATCGATATGACCTAAGCGGCAGTGCCACAAATAAGTTGCACTATCATTATCAACTCTGCATCTTTTGGCTTCAACATTATGAATATGTGTATCACTACTATCGAGATTCATCAAAATAGACCACTCTTCAAGGGTGCATGACTAAAACTAATCCCGAAGGTAGATGTAGAAGCTGATCTGTGACCCACGAACACCTATGGGACTGGCGGACCGAGTCCCTTGTGGTTCGGGGGGCGGAGATTGCACAAAGAGCAGATCGAGGCGATGCACACGAGCAGTTTACCCAACCGGAGCTCTCGGAGAGATAATACTTCTCTGCTGCTTGGTTGATTGTATTGTGTTCTTGCTAGGGAGCAATGGGAGCTACAAAACCTAGCTTGAGTGAGTGTAGTCTCGAATTAGTCGAATGAACGAGCGGGCGAACCCTTTCTCGTTGCACTTGGGCCTCCTTTTATAGGCTCAAGGGGTCACCGACAGTGTAGCGTAGATGAGGGTACAAATGGAAAAACAGTAGTTGGTACACCGACTTGTATAGTGTACGTGCTGCATATACCTAACTCGTGACGGCAAGGGACAAAATCAATAAATGCCGTCCACATCGCCCTAAGCGATTCTGTGAGGACCGTCAAGTGCACCACCGTTTGCCACGATGGTAAGCTCGTCGGCGCCGCTTATCGCTGCTCCCGCTGGCTGCACTGACTTCTCGACACCTACGCTGGAATGGCCCCATGGCGACACGTTGGCGGATGAGCTGGAAGCGGAGATGAAGAGAGGTTGCTGCGCGGCAAGCACCTTGCCGCAGATTGAATCCTTGTCGCGCTTGGGAGCTTGTCGCTCACCAAGCCTTCCGACAAGCTCCTCTTGCCGGGTCTTGTTCCGCCGTGCCTGAGTGGCCTTCCCGGCAAGCTCCTCTTGCGGGGTCTTGAATCTTTGTTCTTGAATGGCTCCAAAGGAGCCATTGAGAGGATCTTAGCGGTCACTAAGCAAACCCTTCCGCGGGATGCTGCAACTGCCCGTGCGCGAGTTCGGGATACTAGGGTACCCTACTCTAGTACATCGGCAGAGCCCACGGGCTGGGCCACCTGCGGTGCCGAGCGCTGTTGGGCGAGGCCAAAAGCAGTCTGCGATGCACGTGCAGCCTAGATCGCGCGATTACTCTCCGGACCCACCCGTCCCCCACGAGCAGCACGCTCCGGGCGTGGCGTCGTGGGAGAGATCGTGGGGCTTTCTTTAATTGGAAAAAGCGGGCGTCCGCCCCCTCGCCCCTTATAAGCAGGGGAAATAGGGGCAGGGCGCCCACTGCCATTCTTTGTCACATCAAAACCACCGCCGCTCCCCTTCTTCTCGAGTCAAAAGAAACGCGCCCGCCCCATTGCCACCGGCGCCATCAACGCTGTCGGACTCCTCCACCACCTCCGCCATGGGCCCGAAGGCCGACAAGGGGAAAAGCGTGAAATCGGCCGAGGCGCAGAGGCTCGCGGCGTTGCGCAAGGAGCGGGCCCTCTTCGACCCCAGCTCGGCGCAAAGGAGCTGCGGAGGCGTACTACCTCTTCGGTCGGCGGAGGCAGGCGCACCAGCGCGAGGTGATCTCCGCCGCCGCATCCGAGAAGGTCTCCGTCGGGTATCCTTCTTGCGCTCTTCTTCTCTGCGGGCTCTGCCGCCCCTTTTCAATTCTTACGTGATGTCATGAATACCTACGGGTTTCGCCTCCTTGATTTCACCCCCTAGCGCCGTTCGACAATAGCGGTTTCGCACACCTCTGCGAGAACTTTGTCGAGTCTACCCAAATGTAGCCCTTTTCGCCACTTCTTCATGCCCCGCGTAGAGAGAGGAGAGCCACTTGCGGAGGATTGCTTGGATCTCCGGGATCGGCAAGAAAGATTCCTACCTTGAAGGAGAGCTCCGTAGCAAATGGGAAGAGTGGAGAGCCGATTGGTGTTGGATTGTGAGGAGGACCCAGCCTTTTACTGCCCAAGCACCAAACTCCCATAGTCTTGGACAGCGATTGGAGCAACTTGGCGCGGAGGATGCTAGGTTGAAGATAGCTGTGACCGGATCTTGCGCCTCGGGCTTGCGGACTCACCGTAAGGCGCAGTTGGCGCGAATTTCTTCGCCGCCGCATCGCTCCCTTGCAAGAGAGGAGGAGGCCTGCTTGGGAGTTCCAAAACCCGGCAGATATCATGAGGTTGCGCCCGGGCCTCAATTGGAACTTCACTGTCTTAGAGTTGGACGCCATGCTGCTGGAGTTGTTCAAGCATGACCCTGACCACCCCGAATGGTTCATGTTGCCGAGGGGGGTCGTTCCTTTGTGCAACAATTCTTCTCTTGACCGCATCCGCGCCATGATGCCCTTGTGTGATTCCCATGGGATCGTCCCAACCTGGCAAGAGCCTTCCGACGACATCGTGCGGCAGTTCTTCGACAGCTTGGAAGAGGTGCCGATCCGCGCCAACGAGTAGAGGTTGCTCACCCGCGACACCACCGAGCAAGAGATGGCGCGCATTGCCACAAGGTTGGAGGAGGCGGCAGCAGCTCCTGCCGCTGGCGTGTTTGGGTTCACTATGGAGGAGGCAGAGGCAGCCGAGGCGGCAAGCCTTGCCGATCGAGAGGAGCTTTGCGGCGAGGAGGAGCAGGCCGAGCCCGGCGTTGAGCGAGCAGGCCTGCGGGGCGCCTCCCTCCACCTTGAGATAACTTGTCGCGGGAGGCCGCAGCTGCCTGAAAGCGCCTCCGCAAGGCTGGGAAGTGGCGGGCGGAAGGCAGGCCAACAGCTGTCTCGCCCGCGCGGCTTCAGCTCCACGCGACAAGCTCCGTCGCGCTGGGCGCCTCACGCTGCCACAACAACTGGGCGGGGCCTTTGGGACCACGGCTCCCGCACCCGCCAAGCGTCAGGAGCCCACTCTTCCAGCTCTCGCATGCCGAGAAGTGGGCGGAATTCGATTTCTCCGCTCTCAGCTCCGAGGAGGAAGAAGAAAGTAAGATCTTGTCATTGTGCTTGTAATTCTCCAATTTGCTGCTTTGTCTTGTATCGATTTGCTTCATTCTGAACCCTTTCCTTTTTCAGGGGGCTGGCTCGGAGGGCATCGAAGAGCCAAGACCGGTGGTTGTCATCGAAGCGATCCCCGTGGCGACAGGCGGGCGTCTGAGACTCCTTGCGGACCGGCAACCCTTCTAGATCAGCCCCAGCTGGCCCCAGGCGTAAGTAATTGGCTTATTTCTTACGGTTAGGTGTGCATGGGTGCTCCTTCTTTACCAATATCTGACTTGTTGATTTGTGTAGGAGCAGAGCAGCCTCATCAGGAGGCCCCGGAAGTCACTCACGAAGTTCATGCCTTCAACTTCGCCCGCCAAGGAGAATTCTCCGGCAAGGAGTGCTCTCCGGCAAGGGAGGCCTCTCCGACAAGGGATGCTTCTCCGCCAAGGGGCAGCGCCGGCGATCCTCCGGTGGTGGAGACCGCGGCTACAGATCCCATCGCAGGTAATCTCCTTGCTTAAAAATTTTCCTTGGGTTCCTTTTCTTCTGTTCTTCTTTTCAAACATTTGCTTGACCGTTCTTTCTTTTTACGATCATCAGATCCATCTGCGGGAGCCGATGGGACCGAGGTTACAGCGAGGAGGACGCGCGGCAACAATGGCAACGCCGCCAACATGGAGGAGGAGGGCGCCCGATGGGTCCGCCGGCGAGGAGGCCGCCAAGGCAGCTTTGGCGCAAAGGCTGGGGAGAATGCAGTGATCGTCTTGGCGACCACGAGGCCGCAGGAGCACCAGGCGCTACGCCGACCGCCGATCCCCCACCACCGATGCAGCACCAGGCTCCGAGAGCCCCAGCCAGCGCCTATTTGAAGGCGGCGGCGGTGTCTTCATCAAGCTTCCATGGGCGTCGAGCTCCGGCGCCGGTCGAGGAGAGACCTTGACGAGCTGCTCGCCTCCGCTGGCTGTCGCTGGTTGGCGCCAAGCAGCAGCGATGGCGAGTCGAGGAGGAGCAGCTCTTGAAGAAGGTGTTGTCGCTCTACCGCGCCCGACAAGCTAAGCTGGAGTCGAGGAAGCACTTGTCGCGAGGGCGGGAGCTGATATGGAGAAAGCGCAGAAGAGCTCCGGCGCGCCAACAAAAAACTCTCGGGACATAGCGAAGCGGGAGCAACTCTCCGAAGAGGCGCGCACGGCCTTCATCCTTGAGAAGGCGAGGTCGAAGAGCAGCAAAAGGCTTGCCGGCGAGAAGCTATCTGTGCAGAGAGCGGTGGCTGGCGCGGAAGATCAACCTCGGCAGCTATGAGGAAGATCTTGCCGCATGCGAGCAATCAATTGGCGGAGCAATCAAGGAGGCAAAGGATGCTGCCGCAGCTGCGAGGCTGCCAAGAAGGAATTAGAGGCGAGGTGGCGCAGCTGGAGGCCACCCTCGGAAGAGCGGCGAGGAGGTCACCGTGGCTGAAGCATGGCGCGAGAAGGGCGCCTACACTCTTGGTGAGTTGCTGGGCGCGTCTCATTGAGAAGATCAAGGAGCTCGGCGCCGCCAAGGACTCAAAGGCAGACCTTGAGCTGAAGCTGTCCACACCAGCGGAGACGCTGGGCCGGCGCCAAGGGCGGGAAGTGGGTTTCTTTGGAGAAGATCAAGGCCAACGAGGAGTTGTTGGCGAATGCCACGAACGCCCACAACACCTTCAAAGAGAATGTGATGCCTCTGGACGGAGGGCCTTGTGGATCTTGCCGCCGCCATTGACACGAAGCTGATGGAGATGGGGATGGTGGATCTCGGGTACTCCACCGACGAGCATCTCAACCCAGCGCCAAGCTCAGCCTGTTCTTCAAGGCGTGTTGGCGGCTCTCCAGTGACTCGGGAAGAAATCCCAAAGCAGCTGGCCGACGAGTAGCGCCAAATCTGTGCAGGAGCTCTTGAAGGTGTTGATGAAGGTGGCCTTCCGTAATCCAGGCGTCGGCCATAGCGTCCTCAAGTCCTGCCGCCAACCGGCGTTGAAGCGCTCAAGGCCCTTATCGCACCATTGTGGACAGGGTGGCGGAGTGAAGAGGGTTGATGGCGACCGCGTGGACTAGGCCGCCAAGTTTATCTTTCCTTGTCGCTGTAGACCATGTTCGGAGAACAATTTATTAGATCTGCGACAAGTCATTTTGTAATATACTCTATCTTAGGCAAGCGATCGCAATGTTATTTCCTTTACTCGATTTCTTCCTCTGTATGTTTGTGCCCTCGCTTTTAGGGAACTTGTCGGTGCGGGCACCTTTGCATGGCTGAGTGCGGGACGTCGGCAGACTTCTTTGGCGATGCCGCCTCCGACAAGCAACCTTGTCGCAACTGATTGCAGCTCACTTAAGTTGTTGAGCGGACTCGAAACAAAGTAAGGCGCCAAACCAGCCGTGAGTTGGTTCCTTCGGCGCACAGGTTTTCCATACAAAGTACTATCATTCGAGGAAGATAACTTTAAAATTTAAAACTGATTGCTCAAACTTTGGCAACTTAGCTTTTACGTCGTTTGCTTCGGCAAGGCGATACTTCTCGGCGACACTTGGCGGCCCACAACATTATCTTCTCCTCCCCCGGCTAACTTGTGGGTGAAGGAACCTTCCTTTCTTTGAGAAGAAAGAAGAAAATAAAGTTATGGAGCCTAGTGGCTTGTTATTGCTTACGGGTGTGGATGCTGCACAAAATGTTAGATAACACATGCATAAAGGATTATGAAAGCATGCATTTGACAAGTTATGCGCAACACATAAGCTTCTTGATGCAGGGTCTGCGCCCGGCTTTGTACAAAGGATTACATGCAACAGCGGCAAGACTTGTACAAAAGGGTGGTTGCGGAACAGGTTCCGGCAACCGCGCTATCGGTAAAACTTACGAAGATGCTCTATATTCAGGAGTTGCTCACGGAGCGCCATCTTGGTCTCAAAGCGGACAGCGCCGAGCCTAGTGACTTCGTTTCACCCGATAAGGGCCTTCCCACTTGGCGTCAACTTGTTGGAGTTCTTGGCGGACTGAGCGGCGAAGAACAAGGTCGCCTTCCTCGAAGCTTCGGCATTAACTGCGGCTATGGTAGCGGCGCAAAGCTTCTGATAACGAGCAGCTCGTCTGACAGCTGAAGGCGATCCTCCTCAAGGAGCGCGTCATCTTATCGCAGCTGCTCTTGCTCAAACTCATCATAGCGAGCACTCGAGGTGACCCGTATCTGAGTTTTGTGGGAGAACTGCCTCTGCTCCATAGACTAGAGCGAAAGGTGTCGGCGGTGGCTCGATTTGGCGTCGTCTGATCGACCAAGAACCACCGGCAGCTCCTCAATCCAGTTTCTTCCGCACTTGTGCAGCCCGCCGAAAGTTCGGTCTTGAGTCCTCACAGCACTTCAGCATTTGCCCTCTCTGCTTGCGTTGCTCCTTGGATGAGCAACAGAAGCAAAGCAGACCTTGGCGCCAAGATCTTGGACGTATTGCATGAAGGTGCGACTCGTGAATTGTGTACCGTTGTCGGTAATGATCCGGTTAGGTATCCCAAAACGGCAAACAATTGACCTGAAGAACTTGACTGCTGTTGTCTTGTCACCTTCCTCCTGCTTCCACTTCGGCCACTTTGTGAACTTGTCGATTGTGACGTACAAGTACTCAAAGCCCCGACAACTTCGGGGAAGGGGCCGAGGATGTCGAGCCCCGGACGAAAATGGCCAGGATAAAGGGATCGTCTGGAGAGCTTGAGCTGGCTAGTGTATCTGTTTGGAATGGGCCTGCACGCTTCACACTTGGTTACTTGTGCGGTTGCATCTGGAGGGCTTCGGCCGAAGAAACCTTGCGGAAAGCTTTGCGGCAAGTGCTCTTGCGCCAATGTGGTGACCACATATGCCTCCGTGTATCTCGCCAACAGCTTACATCCATCTTCGGCAAATACACTTCGATTTTACACCATTGAGTCTTCTTACATGCGGGATGTTGTCAACAAACTGGTACATACTCGACTGCCGGGCTACTCTTTCCGCTTCTTCTTGCTCTTCGGGAAGTTCTCCTGTCTGAAGGAAATGGACGATCTGTTGCGCCCATGTTGGAGCTTGCGGCTCGACAACAAGAACTAAAGGCACATTCGCCGCTGCGGGAACATCAGCTTCTACGGCAAGAACCTGCTGCTCAGCCAGAGCTTGATGATCCCCGGCAAGCTTACCGGAGCAAAACTTGTCGGGAGCGTCTGCTTCAACGAAACAAACCCTAGGGCTTGTCGGAGCAGACTGCTCCTCGGCGATATCTGTGTTGATTTTGGGGACCTTCTTGGCGGCGGCTTCAGGGAGCTCTGCTGGAAAGTAGTCACCAGAAACCAACTTCCTCTTCTTGTTCTGTCCAGTTGATGGTGTTACAGTTGGTTGAGTCAGCTTGAGCACAAAAATCCCTGGTTCCACAGGTAACTTGAGTGCGGCGCACTTTGACAGGCCATCGGCAATATCATTCTGAGCTCTTGGAACATGTTCCATTTGCAGGCCTTCAAAGTGTTCTTCTAGCTTTCTCACTTCATCAACGTAGGCTTCCATCAATGGACTCTGATAATCTTTGTTCACTTGGCGGACGACAAGCTGCGAGTCACCCCTGACAATAAGCTTCCTGATCCCAAGGTCCACTGCAATCCTGAGACCGGCAATCAAACCTTCATACTCTGCAGTATTATTTGTTGCTTGCTCCTTGGGAAAGTGCATCTGGACTATGTACTTGAGGTGCTCTCTGGTGGGTGCGATAAGCAGCACGCCGGCACCGGCGCCTTGCAGCGAGAAGGCACCATCAAAATACATGAGCCACTCTTTATTTGTTTCCTTGACGGGGATGCTCGTCTCTGGAATTTCTTCATCTTGCGTCGGCGTCCACTCTGCAATAAACTCTGCCAATGCTCTGCTCTGGATAGTTGAAGTGCTTTCAAATTTGAGGCCAAAGCTTGACAGTTCCAGTGCCCACTCGACAATCCTGCCTGTTGCTTCGGATTTTGCAATATCCTTTTCAGCGGAAGCAGTGACGACTGTTATCTCATGTGCTTGGAAGTAATGGCGCAACTTTCTCGAGGCCATGAGGAGGCGAAAAGCAACTTCGCACACCGAATACCTTGATCTAGCCCCTGCGAAGGGGCGACAAAGTAGGTGGGCGCTGCACCATCCTTTTCGAATCTTCTCGCAATCCTGCGCAGATCCGTTCTTATCGGGACGAGCTTGTCGGTGAAGCCCCCGCTTGTCGCTGGATGCATCTGCCTCGGTTGCGGCTCATCATCCGCCTCCCTCTCCGCTACTAACGCAGCACTAACCACTTGATTGGTTGCTGCTATGTACAGCAACAACTTCTCTTGTGGCCTAGGTGCGACAAGTATTGGAGTGGAGGGCAGGTACCTCTTCAAGTTCTGCAGCGGAGCCTCCGCCCGGAGTCCATTTCATTGGACCTGCCTTTTTCAAAATCTTGAAAAATGGCAGAGGCGCTCAGCAGAACCTAGAGATAAACCTCTTTGAGAGCAGCCACGCAACCGGCAAGTCTTCGTACATCCTTGGCGCTTTGGTGCTTCAATCTGCTCAATGGCCTTGATCTTGTCGGGTTGGCTTCAATTCCCGCCGAGACACGAAGAACCGAGAAGCTTGCGGAAGGGACTCAAACACGCACTTCTCGGGGTTGAGCTTGAGGTTGATCTTGCGCAGATTTGCAAAGGTCTCATCCAAATCTTGAACCAGAGTTGCTTTGTCCTTGCTCTTGACCACTATGTCATCCATGTAGGCTTCTACATTTCTGTGTATTTGCGAATCAAAAGCGTCGTGGACCACTCTTGCAAACGTTGAACCAGCATTCTTCAAACCGAAAGGCATCCGTATGAAACAGTATGTGCCACATGGTGTAATGAATGCGGTTTTCTCTTCATCTTCTTCGCCATGAATATCGATGATATCCTGAATATGCATCAAGAAATGAAAGCAAATCACATCCAGCCGTGGAGTCAACAACCTGATCTATCGTGGCAAGGGAAATGGGTCTTTGGGACAAGCTTTATTAACATCCGTGAAGTCAATACAAAGTCTCCATTTCCCATTTGCCTTGCGTACAACTACGGATTGGCCAACCACGTGGGATGGAGCACTCCTCGACAAGGCCTGCTGCTTCCAACTTCTTGATCTCTTCGCAATGAACTCTTGGCGCTCCTTTGCACGCTTCCGACTTTTTGCTTGCGGGCGCGCATGAGGACAGACAGCTAGGTGGTGCTCAATTACTTTCACAGGAACACGGGGATGTCGGATGGCTGCCATGCAAACACATCAACATTAGCCCACGGAAAGCAACGAGCTTGCCTTCCTATTTAGGGTCGAGTGGCGCGATGGTGAAGGTACCACCGGTGCCGTCCTCCTTAGCGGACACCTTCTTGGTCTTGGTGGAGCTGCCATCATCTTCTTGCACTTGCGGTGGAGCTCGATGGTGCGTCCTCGATGGTAGCGCAGCACTCGAAGAGGTGCGCTTGCGGAGTGGGCATCGAGCTCTTGCGGACTTGGTCTTCTTCTTCCCCGGAGCTTCAGTGACAAGTGACTTGCTATCCGTCGCAGCCGCTGCATCCGGTAAATCTTGTCGGCGCGAGATAAGAGCAACTTTCTTGTCGCCATGAACAGAAATGACACTTATCGGGCGGGCATCTTGAGCAAGTTGTATGCATAATGAGAGGCTGCCATGAACTTGGCGAGTCTTTGGACGGCCAAGTATTCCATTGTAGGGCAATGGGAAATCAACAACGTCAAATGTGACCCTCTCGATCCTGAAATTCAGTTTGCTGCCAAATGTTACCGGCGGTGTGATCTTCCCTTGGGCTAGCTCCTTCTGGGTTGATTCCTTGGAAAGTTCCAGTCTCTTGAGCTCATTGTCGAGGATTTGAAGCTTACGGAGCACTACGGAGGAGATCAGATTTAGGCGGCCCGCCGTCAACTAACATCTTGGTGACCTTGAGGTTGCGGATGGTTGGTGAGACCAACATCGGCAAACACCGACCGCGATTCTGCGATCGGGTGGTCCTCAATATCGAAGATGATAGGCGTGTTGGACCACTTGAGGCCTCGTGATTCTACGGACGGTTCTGCTGCATTAACCTCCGCATCCATTGCTTGAGTTGGCGGTGCGAGGTATGCGAGAAGCACCACCGTCAACGCGAGAGAACCTCTGTTGCCTTCGAAACTCCTGCTCATCAGCTTCATCGTCTTCCATATCTTCATCATCATCTTCGTCTTCATCCTTGTCGCGGCGCGGGGAGGTCTGTCTCCTTGCCGCTGCTTGTCCTTGCCATGGCGTCCTCCCGGCGGGTCTCTTCTTGCTAGCTGCTCCCGCACCTTCTGAGGCCTTCTCCTTGTCTCGCCGCTCGTACTCAGCCTTGCAGTTCAACAAGCTGCTCGACTTTCTTGCAGCTCTGGAGGTCATGGCCCTTAGTGCGGTGAATCTTCTGATCTTGTTTGTTGGAGCTGTCCTACTTGTCGGTGGCCGCCACGGCTTGGCGGTCGGTGTCGTGACAACCTCCTTGCGAGGCCACCAACCTTGGCCTTCTTGGCGCCACCTCCGTTGCGGACTGCTCGACAACTAATACCTCTTTGCTCTTCTTCTTTCCGTTGTTCCGCGCTTGGCTCTTCTTTGCAGGCGGTCTCCTCCTTGTCAGATCCTGCTACGCATTCTCTCACAGGAGTCTTCTTCCTTCTTGACACGTGCACACTTGTCGGCCGGGGCATATAGCTCCTTGACATCCTTGACTTTACACATCGCCATCTCCTCCCTCATCCTGCGGTTCCGCATGCGTTCGATGAACGCAGCTGATCACCGCGGCGGGGTGGACATACGGGATGTTGTAGTGCCTGCGGCTGAATCTCTGGATAAACTTGCGCGAGGACTCTCCTTCCTTACAGGCGGCGGTGAAGGTCACTCTCTTGGCCATGAGGTTTGTGGCCGCTGTGAAGGCACCGACAAACTGATGGCATAGATCTGCCAAGAAGATATGGAACTGTCCGGCAAGTGCATGAGCCAAGATCGACATTTGGCTTGAGTACCCGGGAAGTAGTTGGCGAGGATCTTGTCGTCTCGTCCCCGCAGCTTGCACCGCAATGGTGTAGATCTTTGAGAACTCCGATGGGTGTGTCCTGCCATCATACTTCTCTCGCACATCTGGCTTGAAATTTTCTTGTCAGACCCTTTGGACTTGCCGCAGCTCACGGGTGAGCGCAGGGCAACCTACAGCGTCTGGCAAGTCACCTGGTTCCCTGGCGCTTGCATGTCGACAGCGGGCCCAGCGCGCTGGTCGGATTGACGCCGCGCTTCTCTTCGGCGCTCGATGCGGGTTTGAGCGTCTTCTTGTTGCCGTTCTTGGAGAACTTGGCGCTGATCACGGCGAGCCCGTGGATCCGATGACGCGGTGGAATCGCTGTCGATGTGGATCCGAGGAGCTGGTGATCTTGGCCTTCGGGATGGAGAGTGCATGGTGGTTGCACCCCCATAGGTTTCGTCGCCACCGGCTCGTGCCTTGTCGTCTCGCCGCGGCAAGGATGCAGTTGGTTGCCGCGGAGTGTCACCGTTGGCGAAGCCGATGAGACTCTGGATGGTGGCCCTCCATTCGTCGACCTTGTCGGCCGTTGGAGGGTAGTCTAGAAGGAGTTGAGCTCTCGCCAAGGCTTCCGCTGGAGTAGTGGGAGGCAATGGAGTACGGCGCGAGGAACGGGATATGCTCGGACTTCTAACCAAGTTAGAAGGAGTAGCATCCCGTCCAGGCGATCGTACTCGCTCGTCTCCAACATCTTTGGCGTGCATGCTGGTCTCGAGGGCCTCGGGATCCTCCGGCTTGGCCTTGATCCAACGAGCGTATGGCGCTGCGAGCACCATGACGCTGTCGGTCCCGCGCCTCCTGAGATGGACGCGGTGTGTATCCGGACGCCGAGGTCTGCGCCGCCTTGTCTTTGGACTTGGCGGCGTCGTGGGTTCCCTCGACGACGCCCGTTCCTCCGCCAGCGTCTTCCCCACCACTCGTCAGCTCTAGTGGTGGTGGGTTTGACGCGGACGGCTCTGCTGCCGCCGAAGACTTCTTCTTCGGTGGCATGTTGATGAAGGTGATGAAGAAGTCGCTCGTGTGACCGCTGGATCAGGTTCGCATAGCCTCGACGCCCACTACCTGGCGCGCCAAAGATGTCGGGGAAGCTGATCGTGACCCACGAACACCTATGGGACCTGGCGGACCGAGTCCCTTGTGGTTGGAGGGGGCGGAGATTGCACAAAGAGTAGATCGGCGATGCACACGAGCAGTTTACCCAGCCGGAGCTCTCCGGAGATAATACTCCTCTTGCTGCTTGGTTGATTGTATTGTGTTCTTGCTAGGGAGCAATGGAGCTACAAAACCTAGCTTGAGTGAGTGTAGTCTCGAATGAGTCGAATGAACCGAACGGGCGAACCCTTTCTCGTTGCACTTGGGCCTCCTTTTATAGGCTCAAGGGGTCACCGACAGTGGCAAGCGTGAGCGAGGGTACAAATGGAAAAACAGTAGTTGGTACACCGACTTGTATAGTGTACGGTGCATATACCTAACTCGACGGCAAGGGACAAAATCAATAAATGCCGTCCTTGTCGCCTAAACGGCTGTGAGGGACCGTCAAGTGCACCACCGTTTGCCACGATGGTAAGCTCGTCGGCGCCGCTTATCGCTGCTCCCGGCTGGCTGCACAGCTTCTCGACACATGCGCTGGAATGGCCCCATGGCGACACGTTGGCGGATGAGCTGGAGCGGAGATGAAGAGGTTGCTGCGTTGCAAGCACCTTACCAGCAGTTGAATCCTTGTCGCTCGGGAGCTTGTCGCTCACCAAGCCTTCCGGCAAGCTCCTCTTGCGGGGTCTTGTTTCTTCGTGCCTGAGTGGCCTTCCGGCAAGCTCCTCTTGCCGGGTCTTATTCCTTCGTGCCTGAGTGGCCTTCCGGCAAGCTCCTCTTGCGGGGTCTTGAATCTTTGTTCTTGAATGGCTCCAAAGGAGCCTTCGAGGATCTTAGCGGTCACTAGGCAAACCCGCCGCGAGGTCTGCAACTGCCCGTGCACGAGTTCGGGATACTAGGGTACCCCTACTCTAGTACACCGACAATGACCATAAAAGATATTACTCATATAAATAGAACAACCATTATTCTCTGATTTAAATGAATAACCGTCTCGCATCAAACAAGATCCAGATATAATGTTCATGCTCAACGCTGGCACCAAATAACAATTATTTAGGTCTAATACTAATCCCGAAGGTAGATGTAGAGGTAGCGTGCCGACCGCGATCACATCGACTTTGGAACCATTTCCCACGTGCATCGTCACCTCATCCTTTGCCAGTGTTCGCTTAATCCGTAGTCCCTGTTTCGAGTTGCAAATATTAGCAACATAACCAGTATCAAATACCCAGGTGCTACTGCGAGCTCTAGTAAGGTACACATCAATAACATGTATATCACATATACCTTTGTTCACCTTGCTATCCTTCTTATCCGCCAAATACTTGGGGCAGTTCCACTTCCAGTGACTAGTCTGCTTGCAGTAGAAGCACTCAGTTTCAGGATTAGGTCCAGACTTGGGTTTCTTCTCTTGAGCAGCAACTTGCTTGTTGTTCTTCTTGAAGTTCCCCTTCTTCTTCCCTTTGCCCTTCTTCTTGAAACTAGTGGTCTTATTGACCATCAACACTTGATGCTCCTTCTTGATTTCTACCTCCGCAGCCTTTAGCATTGCGAAGAGCTCGGGAATTGTCTTATCCATCCCTTGCATATTATAGTTCATCACCAAGCTCTTGTAGCTTGGTGGAAGTGATTGGAGAATTCTGTCAATGACGCTATCATCCAGAAGATTAACTCCCAGTTGAATCAAGTGATTACAATACCCAGACATCTTGAGTATACGCTCACTGACAGAACTATTCTCCTCCATCTTGCAGCTATAGAACTTATTGGAGACTTCATATCTCTCATTCCGGGCATTTGCTTGAAATATTAACTTCAAATCCTGGAACATCTCATATGCTCCATGACATTTAAAACGTCGTTGAAGTCCCGTTTCTAAGCCGTAAAGCATGGCGCATTGAACTATTGAGTAGTCATCAGCTTTGCTCTGCCAGACGTTCTTAACGTCGTCAGTTGCATCAGCAGCAGGCCTGGCACCCAGCGGTGCTTCCAGGATGTAATTCTTCTGAGCAGCAATGAGGATAATCCTCAAGTTACAGACCCAGTCCACGTAATTGCTACCATCATCTTTCAACTTTGCTTTCTCAAGGAACGCATTAAAATTCAACGGAACAACAGCATGGGCCATCTATCTACAATCAAACGTAGACAAGCAAGATACTATCAAGTACTAAGTTCATGATAAATTTAAGTTCAATTAATCATATTACTTAAGAACTCCCACTTAGAAAGACATCCCTCTAATCCTCTAAGTGATCACGTGATCCAAATCAACTAAACCATAACCGATCATCACGTGAAATGGAGTAGCTTTCAATGGTGAACATCACTATGTTGATCATAGCTACTATATGATTCACACTCGACCTTTCAGTCTCAGTGTTCCGAGGCCATATCTGCATATTCTAGGCTCGTCAAGTTTAACCTGAGTATTCTGCGTGTGCAAAAACTAAATTGCACCCGTTGTAGATGGACGTAGAGCTTATCACACCCGACCATCACATGGTGTCTGGGCACGACAAACTTTGGCAACGGTGCATACTCAGGGAGAACACTTTTTATCTTGAAATTTAGTGAGAGATCATCTTATAATGCTACCGTCAATCGAAGCAAGATAAGACGCATAAAATATAAACATCACATGCAATCAATATAAGTGATATGATATGGCCATCATCATCTTGTGCTTGTGATCTCCATCTCCGAAGCACCTCCATGATCACCATCGTCACGGTAGCGACACCTTGATCTCCATCGTAGCATCGTTGTCGTCTCGCCAATCTTATGCTTCTCGACTATAGCTACCGCTTAGTGATAAAGTAAAGCATTACAGGCGATTGCATTGCATACAATAAGCGACAACCATATGGCTCCTGCCGATTGTCGATAACTTCGGTTACAAAACATGATCATCTCATACAATAAAATATAGCATCACGTCTTGACCATATCACATCACAACATGCCCTGCAAAAACAAGTTAGACGTCCTCTACTTTGTTGTTGCAAGTTTTACGTGGCTGCTACGGGCTTAGCAAGAACCGTTCTTACCTACGCATCAAAACCACAATGATAGTTTGTCAAGTTGGTGCTGTTTTAACCTTCGCAAGGACCGGGCGTAGCCACACTCGATTCAACTAAAGTTGGAGAAACTGACACCCGCCAGCCACCTGTGTGCAAAGCACGTCGGTAGAACTAGTCTCGCATAAGCGTACGCGTAATGTCGGTTCGGGTCGCTTCATCCAACAATACCGCCGAACCAAAGTATGACATGCTGGTAAGCAGTATGACTTATATCGCCCACAACTCACTTGTGTTCTACTCGTGCATATAACATCAATGCATAAAACCAGGCTCGGATGCCACTGTTGGGGAACGTAGTAATTTCAAAAAAAAATCCTACACACACGCAAGATCATGGTGATGCATAGCAACGAGAGGGGAGAGTGTTGTCCATGTACCCTCGTAGACCGAAAGCGGAAGCATTAGCACAATGCGGTTGATGTAGTCGTACGTCTTCACGATCCGACCGATCAAGTACCGAACGTACGACACCTCCGAGTTCAACACACGTTCAGCCCGATGACGTCCCTCGAACTGCGATCCAGCCGAGTGTTGAGTGAGAGTTTCATCAGCATGATGGCGTGGTGAAGATGTTGATGTTCTACCGACGCAGGGCTTCGCCTAAGCACCGCTACAGTATTATCGAGGTGTACTATGGTGGAGGGGGGCACCGCACACGGCTAAGAGATCAATGATAAATTGTTGTGTCACTAGGGTGCCCCCCTGCCCCCGTATATAAAGGAGCAAGAGGGGGTGCGGCCGGCCAGGGGAGAGGGCGCGCCGGAGGAGTCCTACTCCCACCGGGAGTAGGACTCCCCTCCTTTTTCCTAGTTGGATTAGGACATGGGGGAAGGAGAGAGGAGGAAGGAAGGCGCCGCCCCTCCTTGTCAATTCGGACTTTGGGGGGGGGCGGCGGCCCCTGGCCGCCTCTCCTCTTCCTCCACTTGGGCCCATAAGGCCCAATAGCCTCCGGGGGGTTCCGGTAACCCCTCCGGTACTCCGGTAAAATCACTATTTCACCCGGAACACTTACGATATCCAAACATAGGCTTCCAATATATCAATCTTCATGTCTCGACCATTTCGAGACTCCTCATCATGTCCGTGATCACATCCGGGACTCCGAACAACCTTCGTACATCAAAACATATAAACTCATAATATAGTTGTCATCGTAACATTAAGCATGCGAACCCTACGGGTTCGAGAACTATGTAGACATGACCGAGACACGTCTCCGGTCAATAACCAATAGCGGAATCTGGATGCTCATATTGGCTCCTACATATTCTACGAAGATCTTTATCGGTCAGACGCATAACAACATACGTTGTTCCCTTTGTCAACGGTATGTTACTTGCCGAGATTCAATCGTCGGTATCTCAATACCTAGTTCAATCTCGTTACGGCAAGTCTCTTTACTCGTTCCGTAATACATCATCCATAACTAACTCATTAGTTGCAATGCTTGCAAGGCTTAAGTGATGTGCATCACCGAGAGGGCCAGAGATACCTCTCCAACTATCGGAGTGACAAATCCTAATCTCGAAATCGCCAACCCAACAAGTACCTTGGAGACACCTGTAGAGCACCTTTATAATCACCCGATTCGTTGTGACGTTTGGTAGCACACAATGTGTTCCTCCGGTAAACGGGAGTTGCATAATCTCACAGTCATAGGAACATGTATAAGTCATGAAGAAAGCAATAACAACATACTAAACGATCGTTTGCTAAGCTAACGGAATGGGTCATGTCAATCACATCATTCTCCTAATGATGTGATCCCGTTAATCAAATGACAACTCATGTCTATGGTTAGGAAACATAACCATCTTCGATTAACGAGCTAGTCAAGTAGAGGCATACTAGTGACACTCTGTTTCTCTATATATTCACACATGTATTATGTTTCCGGTTAATACAATTCTAGCATGAATACTAAACATTTATCATGATATACGGAAATAAATAATAACTTTATTATTGCCTCTAGGGCATATTTCCTTCAGTCCGAGCTAGATGCTGGACACCACGCTCCAAACTCCTCCAGATTCCCGTCCAGATTTGACGGGGCTCCGGTACATCGGAGACCGGCGGAGATTGCTTCATCGGAACGCGACAAAATTTTACAGTGTTGTTGTAGACTCAATTCCGCATAATTCCACCGAAGCAATCGTCAAAGTGATGCTCGAGGAGGTGGTGGTAGCGGATACAAGTTCGTTGTTCGGTAAAACAACATGGTCGCCTGAGGGCAATGTTGACGTCGAGCCCTCGAGCTCCATGGATGAATCCTCCTTGATCTTGATAGAGATCTGAGTTGATGTTGATGAAGGCCCTCATCCGAACATGATGATTGGAGGTAGGGAACAGTCCTCGGTTAAGCCAAGGTGACTAGTCGAGCCGGTGACAAAGATACCGACATCGACCATAAAGCTCAGCTCCGATGCGTAGATCGCTCCGGAGACGATCCGAGTTCCCATCGCACCGTGGCGACTTCCAGTAGGCTCTCAATGAAAGCACCAATGTCGGTTCTATATCCGGCATATCTCGTAGTAGGGGTCCTAAGCTAGGCGTCTTGGAGCAATGGTAACATGGACACGGGATTTTACCCACGTTCGGGCCCTCTTGATGGAGGTAAAACCCTACGTCCCACTTTTGATTGTATTCATATGGGGTGTAGTACAGAGTACATGTCTCTACCACGAGATTGATCTAATGAATATATCCTTGTCCATTGACTAGCCTGGCCTCGGTTTATATATGCACCGGAGGCCTAGGGTTTTTGGAGAGTCCTTGTCTTGGGTGCCAAGTCTTCTAGAAACCTCCTTGTATGCGGCATGGGCTGTCCGAAGTGGCCCATGAGTAAACCGCCATGGGGGTCCTCAGCCCGATACACCTGTTCGGGAGACAACGTGTTGAGTACCCCCTAGTGTAGGACACCGTCACCACCCACTGTCCATGAGGGTGGAGGGCGCGCCCCCTGCCTCGTGGGCCACCTGGAAGCTCCCCGATGCCCATCTTATGATATAAGGTGTATTTTGCCCTGGAAAAAATAAGGAGGAAGCTTTCAGGACAAAGCGCCGCCGTCTCGAGGCGAAACATTGACGGAACCAATCTAGGGCTTTGGCGGAGCTGTTCTGCCGGGGAAACATCCCTTCGGGAGGGGGAAATCGTTACCATCGTCATCACCATCAATCCTCTCACCAGGAGGGGGTCTATCTCCATCAACATCTTCACCAGCACCATCTCCTCTCAAACCCTAGTTCATCTATTGTATCCGATCTTTGTCTCAAAACCTCAGATTGGTAACTGTGGGTTGCTAGTAGTGTTGATTACTCCTTGTAGTTGATGCTAGTTGGTTTATTCGGTGGAAGATCATATGTTCAGATCCTTTATGCACATTAATACCCCTCTGATTGTGAACATGAATATGATTTGTGAGTAGTTACGTTTGTTCCTGAGGACACGGGAGAAGTCTTGTTATAAGTAGTTATGTGAATTTGGTATTCGTTCGATATTTTGATGAGATGTATGTTGTCTTTCCTCTAGTGGTGTTATGTGAACGTCGACTACATGACACTTCACCATTTTTTGGGCCTAGGGGAAGGCATTGGGAAGTAATAAGTAGATGATGGGTTTCTAGAGTGACAGAAGCTTAAACCCTAGCTTATGTGTTGCTTCGTAAGGGGCTGATTTGGATCCATATGTTTCATGCTATGGTTAGGTTTACCTTAATTTTTCTTTCGTAGTTGAGGATGCTTGCGAGAGGGTTAATCATAAGTGGAATGCTTGTCCAAGGAAGGGCAATGCCCAAGCACTGGTCCACCCACATATCAAATTATCAAAGTAACGAACGTGAATCATATGAGCATGATGAAAACTAGCTTGACGATAATTCCCATGTGTCCTCGGGAGCGTTTTCCTTTATATAAGAGTTTCTCCAGGCTTGTCCTTTGCTACAAAAAGGATTGGGACACCTTGCTGCACCTTGTTTACTTTTGTTATTTGTTACTCGTTACGAATTACCTTATCACAAAACTATCTGTTACCGATAATTTTAGTGCTTGCAGAGAATACCTTACTGAAAACCGCTTGTCATTTCCTTCTGCTCCTCATTGGGTTCGACACTCTTACTTATCGAAAGGACTACGACATATCCCCTATACTTGTGGGTCATCATGTAGTTGGGAGAATTCAAAAGGATAATAGGACTATCATGTGTGGGCGCAATAGCAACAATTTCATTCTTAACATAAGGAACTATGGCAAGTTCATCTCCATAAGCATCATTCTTATTGGCATCTTGGCCACAAGCATAGCAAGCATCAAGTTCATCAAAAAGGGATATCTAAATGAATCAACGAGATCATAACAATTATCATAGCATCCATCCTTCGATAAAGACGAAGGGACATTAAACAATGTATGAGTTGAAGAGTTACTCTCATTTTGAAGGTGGGCACGAGTGATCAATCCGCTCTTCCTCCATTTGTTCTTTGCTTCGCTCATCATCTTTTTCATCCAATGAGCTCATAGTTTCATCAATTCCCTCTTCCATAGACTCCTGCAAAATATTAGTCTCTTCTTAGACAGCGGAGACTTTCTCAATAAATGCATCAATATCGGAATTGTATTTATAATTCTCATAACAATATTTAAGTATAGCAAAATTTTCATGTCTATAAACTGAATCATCAAAATCTTCAAACTTTTCAAACAACGATTCAATTTCATAAGCACACTTAAAAGCAACTGATACGTCTCCAATGTATCTATAATTTTTTATTGTTCCATGCTATATTATATTCTGTTTTGGACATTATTGGGCTTTATTATACACTTTTATATTATTTTTGGGACTAACCTATTAACCGGAGGCCCAGCCCGAAATTGCTGTTTTTGCCTATTTGAGTTTAGCAGAAAAAGAATATCAAGCGGAGTCCAAGCGGAATGAAACCTTCGGGAGCGTGATTTTTGAACGAGCGTGATCCAGAGGACTTGGACCCTACGTCAAGACATCAACCAGGAAGCCACGAGGTAGGGGTCGCGCCTACCCCTGGCGCGCCCTCCACCCTCGTGGGCCCCTGTTGCTCCACCGACGTACTCCTTCCTCCTATATATACCTCGTACTCCAAACTACGGACACGGAGCCAAAACCTAATTCCACCGCAACCTTACGTACCCATGAGATCCCATCTTGGGGCCTGTTAGGAGCTCCCGAGGGGGCATCGATCACGGAGGGCTTCTACATCAACACCATAGCCTCTCCGATGATGTGTGAGTAGTTTACCTCAGACCTTCGGGTCCATAGTTATTAGCTAGATGGCTTCTTCTCTCTTTTTGGATCTCAATACAATGTTCTCCCCCCCTCTCGTGGAGATCTATTCGATGTAATCTTCTTTTGCGGTGTGTTTGTTGAGATCGATGAATTGTGGGTTTATGATCAATTTTATCTATGAACAATATTTGAATCTTCTCTGAATTCTTTTATGTATGATTGGTTATCTTTGCAAGTCTCTTCGAATTATCAGTTTAGTTTGGCCTACTAGATTGATCTTTCTTGCAATGGGAGAAGTGCTTAGCTTTGGGTTCAATCTTGCGGTGTCCTTTCCCAGTGACAGTAGGGGCAGCAAGGCACGTATTGTATTGTTGCCATCGAGGATAACAAGATGGGGTTTATATAATATTGCATGAGTTTATCCCTCTACATCATGTCATCTTGCTTAAAGCGTTACTCTGTTCTTATGAACTTAATACTCTAGATGCATGTTGTATAGCGGTCGATGTGTGGAGTAATAGTAGTAGATGCAGGAAGGAGTCGTCTACTTGTCTCGGACGTGATGCCTATATACATGATCATACCTAGATATTCTCATAACTATGCTCAATTCTGTCAATTGCTCAACAGTAATTTGTTCACCCACCGTAAATACTTATGCTCTTGAGAGAAGCCACTAGTCAAACCTATGGCCCCTGGGTCTATTTTCCATCATATTAATCTTCCAACAACAAGCTATTTCCATTGCCTTTTATTTTGCTTTCTTTACTTTGCATCTTTATCGCAAAAATACCAAAAATATTATCTTATCATATCTATCAGATCTCACTCTCGTAAGTGACCGTGTAGGGATTGACAACCCCTTATCGCGTTGGTTGCAAGGATTTATTTGTTTGTGTAGGTGCGAGGGACTCGTGTGTGGCCTCCTACTGGATTGATACCTTGGTTCTCAAAAACTGAGGGAAATACTTACGCTACTTTGCTGCATCACCCTCTCCCATTCAAGGGAAAACCAACACAGTGCTCAAGAGGTAGCAAGAAGGATTTCTGGCGCCGTTGCCGGGGAGGCTTACGCAAAGTCAAGTCAAGATTTGGACTCCCGAAAACGAGCCATTTCTGGCGTCGTTGCCGGGGAGTCTACGCAAAAGTCAACATACCATGTACCCATCACAAACCCTTATCTCCCGCATTAAATTATTTGCCATTTGCCTCTCGTTTTCCTCTCCCCCACTTCACCCTTGCCGTTTTATTTGTCCTCTCTTTTCCGTTCGTCCTTTTTTGCTCGTGTTTCCATGTGCCTTCTATATGCTTGCATCTTCGCTTGCTGAAAATCTATTGATATGGATCCACTTAAAGTGTTCTACTTGGATATCTTCGATCCTTATGCGCTCGTGCTGAAACCCCAACTAGCCTAGTTGATGGGAAATCTCTAGATGAGCATGTTCATCTTATGCGTCATCGTTTGTCTGAAAAAGGGAAACTCTTGTGGTATCATATAAATAGTTTGCTATTCTACGCTTGGAATCTTTGTGAAATTTGTGATTTTACTTGTTGCTCTAAGAACCCTAAAAAACACCTTCCCTACCTATGTGAGTTCAATGATAATGAAATCTTATCTTCTTATGCAAAGGGTGTTTATAGTTACTATGATATCGAACAAATTGAAGAATTTGTCGTTTTTAAGGGTGCTCATGAAGTTGCTTCTTTGATTGAAAAGTATGATTTTACTCTCAACAAATCTGAAAATTCCGTCATACTTAATTATTGCAATGAAAACTTTGCTCATAATGTCTATGTCCAAGAATTTATTGAAAGAATGACCGTTGCTTTGGAAGAAAATAATGATATGCATGAATCTATAGATAATGATGATTCCGATGATTTGGTTGAAATATCCCTTGATGAACATGATGCTTGCTATTCTTGTGGCCATGATGCCAATATTTATGAAGATTAATTTCCTATAGTTCCTTATGTTAAACATGAGATCGTTGCTATTGCACCCATACTTGATAGTTCCTTCGATGAAAAGCATGATTGCAATGATTTTACTATAAATTCTCTTGATGTCAATTGTGCTAATTATATGCAAAACCCTAAGCTTGGGGATGCTAGTTTTGCTATGTCTACTACTTGTTGCAATGATCATTGGGGTGATTCTTCTTATGATCTTGAAAATTTATTTAAGCCCCATGATGAATATGAGATTGATATTAGTATTCGCAATAGTATTGAAAGTGGGTTTGGAAGAGTGTCAACTTTAGATCCCACATATTTGGAGAATGTTCAATCTTATGAAATTTTTGATAAAAGTGTGTTTGGAAGTGTGTCAACTTTAGATCCCACATATTTGAATTTTGATCAATCTTATGAAGTTTTTGATAAAATTGGGTTTGGAGAGGTCATGACTTTAGCTAATGTTAATCCCACTATTTTGGAAGAGTGTCAACTTTGCATACATGTGGATCGTGTTAAGCATATGTTTTGTGATAGCTATATTGTTGAATTGGCTTATAATCCTACATGTAATTATTATGAGAGAGTAAAATATGGTTGTAGAAATTTTCATGTTGCTAAATTACCTCTCGTTATGTTGAGATTGCTATTGTTTCTTTCCGCTTCCTTGCATATGCTAGTTTTTGCTTGCCTTGATAATTTGTTTGCCTATAAGATGCCTATGCATAGGAAGTATGTTAGACTTATATGTGTTTGTCACATGTTTTATGATGCTCTCTTTGTGCTTCAATCCTTGTCTTTCTTGTGAGCATCATTGGAATCTCAATGCCTTGCTAGGGCGTTAAACGATATGTTGGGAGGCAACCCAATTTTATTTTTAGTTTTTTGCTTTTTGCTTCTGATTATGAATAAATATTTGTTCTAGCCTCTGGTTATATTTTTTATGTTTTAATTAGTGTTTGTGCCAAGTTAAACCTATAGGATCTTCTTGGATGATAGTTATTTGATCTTGCTGTAAATTCCAGAAACTATCTATTCACGAAAACAATTGTTAAAAATCACCAGAACGTGATAAAATATTGATTCCAATTGATGATGATCAATAAAAAAAATTCTAGGTCTTCATATTTTGGTTGAATTTTTGGAGTTCCAAAACTTTGCGTTAGTTACAGATTACTACAGACTGTTCTGTTTTTGACAGATTCTGTTTTTCGTGTGTTGTTTGCTTATTTTGATGAATCTATGGCTAGTAAAATAGTTTATAAACCATAGAGAAGTTGGAATAGAGTAGGTTTAACACCAATATAAATAAAGAATGAGTTCATTACAGTACCTTGAGGTGGTCTTTTTTTTTTCGCTAACGGAGCTCACGAGATTTTCTGCTGAGTTTTGTGTTGTGAAGTTTTCAAGTTTTGGGTAAAAGATTTGATGGATTATGGAACAAGGAGTGGAAAGATCCTAAGATTGGGGATGCCCATGGCACCCCCAATATAATCTAAGGACACCTAAAAGCCAAAGCTTGGGGATGCCCCGGAAGGCATCCCCTCTTTCGTCTACTTCCATCGGTAACTTTACTTGGAGCTATATTTTTATCCACCACATGATATGTGTTTTGCTTGGAGCGTCTTGTATGATTTGAGTATTTATTTTTTAGTTTACCACAATCATCTTTGCTGTACACACCTTTTAATAGAAACACACATGATTTGGAAACTATTAGAATACTCTATGTGCTTCACTTATATCTTTTGAGTTATATAGTTTTTGCTCTAGTACTTCACTTATATCTTTTAGAGCACGGTGGTGGTTTTGTTTTATAGAAACTATTATTCTCTCATGCTTCACTTAGATTATTTTGAGAGTCTTAAACAGCATGGTAATTTGCTTAAATAATCCTAATATGCTAGGTATTCAAGACTAGTAAAAACTTTCTTATGAGTGTGTTGAATACTAAGAGAAGTTTGATGCTTGATGATTGTTTTGAAACATGGAGGTAGTGATATCAAAGTTGTGCTAGTTGAGTAGTTGTGAATTTGAGAAATACTTGTGTTGAAGTTTGCAAGTCCCGTAGCATGCACGTATGGTAAACGTTATGTAACAAATTTGAATCATGAGGTGTTCTTTGAGTGTCTTCCTTATGAGTGGCGGTCGGGGACGAGCGATGGTCTTTCCCTACCAATCTATCCCCCTAGGAGCATGCGCGTAGTGCTTGGTTTTTGATGACTTGTAGATTTTTGCAATAAGTATGTGAGTTCTTTATGACTAATGTTGAGTCCATGGATTATCGCACTCTCACCTTTCCATCATTGCTAGCCTCTTGATGCCGTGCATTGCCCTTTCTCACATTGAGAGTTGGTGCAAACTTCAGCGGTGCATCAAACCTCGTGATATGATCGCTCTTTCACACATAAACCTCCTTATATCTTCTTCAAAACAGCCACCATACCTACCTATTATGGCATTTCCATAGCCATTCCGAGATATATTGCCATGCAACTTTCCACCGTTCCGTTTATCATGACACGTTCATCATTGTCATATTGCCTTGCATGATCATGTAGTTGACATAGTATTTGTGGCAAAGACACCATTCATAATTTTCATTCATGTCACTCTTGGTTCATTGCATATCCCGGTACACTGCCGGAGGCATTCATATAGAGTCATACTTTGTTCTAGTATCGAGTTGTAATCATTGAGTTGTAAATAAATAGAAGTGTGATGATCATCATTTTCTAGAGCATTGTCCCAAGTGAGGAATAAAAAAAGAGAAAGGACATAAAAAAAGGAAGGCCCAAAAAAATGAGAGAAAAAGAGAGAAGGTACAATGCTACTATCCTTTTACCACACTTGTGCTTCAAAGTAGCACCATGATCTTCATGATAGAGAGTCTCTTGTTTTGTCACTTTCATATACTAGTGGGAATTCTTCAATATAGAACTTGGCTTGTATATTCCAACAATGGGCTTCCTCAAATGCCCTAGGTCTTCATGAGCAAGCAAGTTGGATGCACACCCACTTAGTTTCTTTTGTTGAGCTTTCATATATTTATAGCTCTAGTCCATCCGTTGCATGGCAATCCCTACTCCTTGCATTAACATCAATCGATGGGCATCTCCATAGCTCATTGATTAGCCTCGTTGATGTGAGACTTTCTCCTTTTTTGTCTTCTCCACATAACCCCCATCATTATATTCTATTCCACCCATAGTGCTATATCCATGGCTCACGCTCATGTATTGCGTGGAAAGTTGAAAAAGTTTGAGATTACTAAAGTATGAAACAATTGCTTGGCTTTTCATCGGGGTTGTGCATGATGAGAGCATTCTTGTGTGACGAAAGTGGGCATGACTAAACGATATGATTTTCTAGGGATGAACTTTCTTTGGCCATGTTATTTTGAGAAAACATAATTGCTTAGTTAGTACGCTTAAAGTATTATTATTTTTATGTCAATATTGAACTTTTATCTTGAATCTTTCGGATCTGAATATTCATACCACAATTAAGAAGAATTACATTGAAATTATGCCAAGTATCATTCCACATCAAAAATTCTGTTTTTATCATTTACCTACTCGAGGACGGGCAGGAATTAAGCTTGGGGATGCTTGATACGTCTCCAACGTATCTATAATTTTTTATTGTTCCATGCTATATTATATTCTGTTTTGGACATTATTGGGCTTCGTTATACACTTTTACATTATTTTTGGGACTAACCTATTAACCGGAAGCCCAGCCCAGAATTGCTATTTTTTGCCTATTTCAGAGTTCCGCAGAAAAAGAATATCAAACGGAGTCCAAACGGAATGAAACATTCGGGAACGTGATTTTTGGAACGAACGTGATCCAGAGGACTTGGACCCTACGTCAAGACATCAACCAGGAAGCCACGAGGTAGGGGGGCGCGCCTACCCCCCTAGGCGCGCCCTCCACCCTCGTGGACCCCCTGTTGCTCCACCGACGTACTCCTTCCTCTTATATATATCTACGTACCCCCAAACTACCAGATACGGAGCCAAAAACCTAATTCCACCGCCGCAACCTTCTGTACCCGTGAGATCCCATCTTCGGGCCTGTTCCAGAGCTCCGCCGAAGGGGGCATCGATCACGGAGGGCTTCTACATCAACACCATAGCCTCTCTGATGATGTGTGAGTAGTTTACCATAGACCTTCGGGTCCATAGTTATTAGCTAGATGGCTTCTTCTCTCTTTTTGGATCTCAATACAATGTTCTCCCCCCTCTCATGGAGATCTATTCGATGTAATCTTCTTTTGCGGTGTGTTTGTTGAGACCGATTAATTGTGGCTTTATGATCAAGTTTATCTATGAACAATATTTGAATATTCTCTGAATTCTTTTATGTATGATTGGTTATCTTTGCAAGTCTCTTCGAATTGTCAGTTTGGTTTGGCCTACTAGATTGATCTTTCTTGCAATGGGAGAAGTGCTTAGCTTTGGGTTCAATCTTGCTGTGTCCTTTCCCAGTGACAGTAGGGGCAGCAAGGCACGTATTGTATTGTTGCCATCGAGGATAACAAGATGGGGTTTATATCATATTGCATGAGTTTATCCCTCTACATCATGTCATCTTGCTTAAAGCGTTACTCTGTTTTTATGAACTTAATACTCTAGATGCATGTTGGATAGCGGTCGATGTGTGGAGTAATAGTAGTAGATGCAGGCAGGAGTCGGTCTACTTTTCTCGGACGTGATGCCTATATACATGATCATACCTAGATATTCTCATAACTATGCTCAATTCTGTCAATTGCTCAACAGTAATTTGTTCACCCACCGTAAATACTTATGCTCTTGAGAGAAGCCACTAGTGAAAACTATGCCCCCCGGGTCTATTTTCCATCATATTAATCTTCCAACAACAAGCTATTTCCATTGCCTTTTATTTTGCTTTCTTTACTTTGCATCTTATCACAAAAATACCAAAAATATTATCTTAACATATCTATCAGATATCACTCTCGTAAGTGACCGTGTAGGGATTGACAACCCCTTATCGTGTTGGTTGCGAGGATTTATTTGTTTGTGTAGGTACGAGGGACTCGTGCGTGGCCTCCTACTGGATTGATGTGACGCCCGGATAATTAAGCTACAGTAACCCTCTACTAATGATGCCACGTCACCTCGGTTACTGTTGTTAAATCTTGCGTTAGTTCGAAACCGATTCAAATTCAAATTCAAAATCGAGTCAAACGGTAGATTTTTCAAACGTTAAAACTAAAATGTTCAAAATGGGACAAATAAATCCTAAGTCCAAATGGTGGAGGAACCACATTTTTGTAGAAAGATTCAAAGCACTAAAATGATTTAAACAATAGCAAAACAACTATTTAAACGACTTAGGTATTTTATAAAATACTAGACTATTTTTATCATGGTAAAACTTTTTGTAGTAGTGGATTGTTCGAAACATTATTTTAGGGGCTATAGATATATTTTTCTAAAATTAAAATTGATGTGTAACTAAAATAAAACAAAAAATAAAAATATGGAAAGGTAAAAGAAAAGAAAGAAGGAGACCCCTTGTCGGGCGTGGCCCAAGAGGCCATCGAGCCGCTTGAGCCCCACCGCACTCCACCCCCTCCTCCTTATCCCCACCAGGGAAACCTAATTCCCCACATCCCGACCAAGACACCCCTCCCGATCCAGATTGGATCGGGACGAACCCCCCCCACACACACACCCTCGTTCCTCGTCGCCCCCACCCGATTCGGATCGGGCGCTTACCCGACGACGCGTCGCCGTCGCCTGGCTCGCATTGACCCGCCCGCCCACGGCCGCGCCCGCCACTCGATGCTGCCCGACGCCGTTGCTGTCGCCCCCGATCCGTCGCTGGTACCCGCCTCCGCCACGGCCACCTCGTCGTCACCCGTCGCTTCGCCCGAACCCGTCGATGCCGTCTTTGCCGCCGAAGGCCTCACCGTCGCGGACCACCGCGTCGCCGCCTAGCCCTCTACCTCCCGACGGACGCCTTCCCGACCTCCTCCCGCCCGGCGCCATCGCGCCTCCGCCGAACTCCCTACAGCGGGTGAGGACCCTATCCCCTGCTACCCTCTCCCCGTTCATTGCTGACCCTGGCCGCCTCCGCCTCCTCGGCGCGCCCATGGCTGGCGTCGTGGCCTCGCCGCCCGCACGGGCACAGCCCAGCCTCGCCTCCCCTCGCGTGGTGGGCGCCTAGGCACGCCCCACACCCTGCGCCAACCCCTCGTGTTCCCCTGTTGCTGCGGCGAGCCCGCGTCCCGCGCGCCATGGCGAGCCTCGCCCGCCCTTGGCGGCCTAAATCGCCCGCGCCCTCGCCAGATCCCGTTTGGTGGGCGGCGCGCCTTTCCCTTTGCACGCTCCGCACCTGCCGCCCGCTAGGCCACTAGGGTCTATGACACCGGGGCCCCATGCCCCTGTTAAAAAAATAAAAATAAAATAAAAAAAATAATAAATAGAAAAATGAAAATGAAAATGAAATTAGTAAAAGAAATAATTAATTAATTAATTAATTAATTAATTAGTGAATTAATTAAGTTAATTAATTTGGTTTACCTAAATTAATTAGAATTAGTTAACCTAATCAAGTAATTAAGCTAATTAACCTGTTTAGTTAAACTCAGGCAATGACAAATGGGACCCACATGTCAGGTTGACCAGGTCAACGGTCAACGTTGACTGCTGACGTCATGCTGACGTCAGCGAACACTATTCTGGATAATGTTGATTTAGTTAATAATTAATAAATTAGAAAATGATTTAAAACTTTAAAAATTAATATAAAATAATTCGTAGCTCGGATGAAAATACTTTCTACATGAAAGTTGCTCAGAACGACGAGACGATTCCGGATACGCATTCCGTTCGTCCGCCACACCCCCCTAACCTATCGAACCTGCAACTTTCCCCTCGGCTCCTCGCGAAAACACGAAACACCGGGAATACTTTCCCGGATGTTTCCCCCCTTAACCAGTACCACCTCATACCACGTTAGGGCACGCCTAGCATCGCTAATTGTCATGTCATGCATCGATATGCATCTGTTTACTTAGTATTCATTGTTTCTTCCCCTCTTCTCTCCGGTAGACTACGAGACCCACGCTGCTGCTGCCAGTTCGACTACGGTGTTGGCGACCCCTCTCTCTTGCCGAGCAACCAGCAAGCCCCCTGATCACCGGATATCGCCTATTCTACTCTATACTGCTTGCATTAGAGTAGTGTAGCATATTCTCGCTTTCTGTTGTACCTATCTGATGCATAGCCTGTCCTTGTTACTCTTGTTGTTACCTTTACCGCAATCCTATATGCTTAGTATAGGATGCTAGTACTTTCATCTGTGGCCCTACATTCTTGTCCAAAATGCCGTGGTATACTATCGGGCCGTGATCACTCGGGAGGTGATCACGGTATATACTATATACTTATACATGATACATGTGGAGACTAAAGTCGGTCGGTGGTGGAGCACCATGAGTGATTCACGGATTGGGGCTGAAAGGACCTTTGTCCCGACAGCCCTCTGGATGGATCTTTGTGGCGGAGCGACATGGCAGGTTGAGACCGCCTAGGAGAGAGGTGGGCCTGCCTGTTAGGCGTTCGCGGTTACTTAACACGCTTAACGAGATCTTGGTATTTGATCTGAGTTGGCTACTGAGCTTATACGCACTAACCATCTACGCGGGAGTAGTTATGGGTATCCGCGCCGTGGTATCGCACGAAGCACTTCAGACGTCGGCGACGAGGGCGCGCCGGATTGGACTGGAGCGCTGTTAGGCTAGGTCTGCTTCGGCCGCCCTACATAGCGTCTTGGTGTGCTCAGGCGATGGCCCCAGCCCTGCGGCTTAGGTTTAGACCGGCGTCTTGGCCTCTCTGTTGTGCCTAGGTGGGGCTGCGACGTGTTGATCTTCAGCGGCCGGGCATGACCGGAAAGTGTGTCCGCCAAATGGGATCAAGCGTCTTTGGGTAAGTTGGTGCACCCTGCAGGAAGTTAATCTATTGAATAGCCGTGATCTTGATAGCAGGACGACTTGGAGTTGTACCTTGAGCTTATGACAACTAGAACTGGATACTTGATAAAACACACCCTTTCAAGTGCGGATACAACGGTGGTCGCTCTCTCTCGGATATGAGGAGGGATCGCGGGTAGGATTATTGCTATGTGATGTTACTTGGAGGACTTCAGATTGCCCTCTTCTACTGTTGCAAGACAGTTGTCCGAAGCGTAGTCTTCGTTAAAACTAGCTATCCCCCTCTTATTCTGGCTTTCTGCAGTTCAGCCCACTGATATGGCCCTTTACACATATATCCATGCATATGTAGTGTAGCTCCTTGCTTGTAGTACTTTGGATGAGTACTCACGGTTGCCTTGTTCCCCTTTTCCCCTACCTCTACTCGATTGCTGCAACAGACGATGGAGCCAGGGCAGACGCCACGCTCGATGGCGACTACTACACCGGAGGTGCCTACTACTACGTGCAGCCCGCGGCGGCGACCATGAGTAGCTAGGAGGATCCCGGCGGAGGCCTGCTCCTCTTCGATCTGTATCCCGGTTTGTGCTAGCCATCTTATGGCAACTTGATTAACTTATGTCGTACTCAGATATTGTTGCTTCCACTGACTCGTCTATGATCGAGCACTTGTATTCGAGCCCTCGAGGCCCCTGGCTTGTAATATGATGCTTGTATGACTTATTTTATTTGTAGAGTTGTGTTGTGATATCTTCCCGTGAGTCCCTGATCTTGATCGTACACATTTGCGTGCATGATTAGTGTATGATTAAATCGGGGCGTCACAAGTTGGTATCAGAGCCGACTGCCTGTAGGAATCCCCCTTCCACACTCCTTGGCCGAAGTCGAGTCTAGACATTGCAAAAACTTTTACTAACTTGGCTGTGTGCCTTACGGGTCCACGTCTCCATCGGGTGGTACTAGGATCTTTTACTCCTCGACCTTTACTCTGGGACCCTGAGCTCTCTTCTATTCGGGTTAAATGAATTTGCTAAAAACAAAACTAACTTTAGGTTCTCGCAAGTACTTTCTCCCGGAGAGCCCCTCACTTCAGATGATCGTCTGCTAATCAGAAGATTCCGAAGATACTCTCTGATGTTCTCTCGAGACTTTGTGCCCATCACTTTTGCTATTCCTGACCACCGATAAATCCGTATGGATAACTACTTACACTTGCCATTCATACGATCATCCCCCATTGATCTTGTTATTACAAGATACCCCGAAGTTTTCTCTATTGTTCCGAGAATACTTTGTGCCTACTGCCTAGCAGTTCCTTGCCACATGAATACCCCTTCAAATAAATATTCGCACTTGTCGAGTATCCGTTCATCCCCAGTTGTCATGTGTTTCTCAAAAGTCTTCTAAATACTATTCGATCTTCTGAAAATCCTCTGGAGCCTTGGCTCTTGAAATTCTTGCTTGCTTGCATTATGGTTAATCCCATAAGTCTCGTAGTCATGTTGACATTCCTTGTCATTATCATTTTGAGTCTATTGACTCAATATGTTTCTGAATACTGCAATCATCATTGATCCTTATAAATTACCTTTCGGCTGAGCTGCCATTCTTTTAAGCTGGAATTGGTTCTCGACCAATCCAATTGTCGTTGATTGTACCCTAAGGCTATTCGACTTATCCATCCCTAATCGAGCATTGCTTGACCCTTGATTTGGGAATCATAATTTCTTTGCATTTGACAATTGAGTTAGCCATTGTTTCTATAGTTTGATCTCCTTGCATTATTCTTCCTCTAGTTGAGTCTTGATGCTCACGTCGGATCCCTTGTGGACCACGGATCCTTTGTTGGATTTTATCGACAACGCCCTTCATATTCAATAGCCTTGTGAGCCTTTCCTCGATACATAATGCCTTTGGTAAATTGTATCCTCTCGCTTTCTCAACCATGCTCGCCTTGAGCTTGAGTTAATTATTTCTAAAGATTACGGTATATGATTCCAAGAAGCCCTATGGGTTGAACATATGCCTTCACTAAACCGTATGAACCCGAAAGTTTTCACGAATCATACTCTTCTGGTGCTTCGCCAGATAAAATTTTCAACACTGCAACTTCATCGAACATGAGAAGTGAATGAAAGGTTATGCATTGGAGAAGTGGGAGTCGACCTTGAACTTTGTGTTCATGCCCATGGACACGATGTAGATCTTATCATTAAAGCGTCTCTTAAATTAATTATTCCTTTGGTATAAGTTCATCTTATATCTGGGATCTGGCCTTTTGCAATCATGGTTCCGACCATGTTCTCTTTTAAATACCATTTCTCGTGCAAGTTTAAGCACTTGTCTTCGGTAGAGCAATACCCCAGTCCAACTTCTACTTTGATCTGTCATCGAGTATTACCCCCCTGGTATCTCGAGATTATCATGGAACTGCATAACTTCTTATGAGTTCTTCATCAAGTGCTACCTTCCCACTGATTCAAATTTTCACGGGCTCTGAGTTATTAAACACTCAAGGACACCGATAACTGAACCAAGTCCGCACTACGGTTCAACAACTCTTCAGTAAGCTTCTATAAGTACGAGTTTGTATCCGATCACGCCATTCCTAGCCTGTTTGGCTATATCATTGTCGTGATGATTCTAACTGTGCTACCTGGTCCTTAATTCTCGGAGCACCACTATGCGACGATAGCTAAGCTTACATCGAGTTTCCTCGTCATCCCCTTTCACCTTAAACAACAAGCTTGAGTTCGAGTTTGTGTCGTACCCTTGGTTCCAATAACCTTTCACTTCGTCATTACTTTGACTTGATGTCGTCGCTGATCGATTACATCTTCATGAACTCTCGCGACAAAGGTGTCGTGATCGTCAACATTCTGAGCTCATCCAGGATATCAATTGAATTCATGATGAGAAATACCATCCTTGCCCTCGATGAATTGTATTATCATCGACCACTTTATTGCCTTCCCACCAACACAAGCTTGTTCATGTTTGGTGTTATACCTTGAGTTCCTAGCTACCCAGCAATTGTTCTTCTTTACCTTGGAGTATTACCATCCTTTATGTCAATAATGTTCTGAGATTTGTTCCACCTCTTGAGGATTCTTGACATAGAAATACTTCTCACCATCCCCATTCTTTCTTGGTCCCCGTGTTAATTCCAACAAGTGGATGGTGTTGTTTGGATTCTTTCCTTCTAGCAACCCTATTTTTTTTGAAGTTAATGGTCGATGGTTCATTCTTAGGCTATCGATTATTGAATCACCATTCTGACATTGGTCGTGCAACCCAACCCATCGGGCGCACCTTTCAACCAATGTTTAGTTGTGTATGTTTTCCTCGAGCATACATCCTTATATCATTTGATCTGACAAATGTTATCTCCTTGTTCACTTAATTGTGGAAATCCATCTTTTGGGAATCTCGGTGAATTGCCGTTGAGTTCACCAGACACCTCCTTGTCCTCTTCTTGGGTTAATGATGGACTCTTGTTAACGGAAATCACTTCATAGTTCATTTCCGAGAATCTTACAATGTCATCTCGTCAATTTCGTTGCACCCTTTCTTCTCGGGTATCCTAAGTCCGAGGTATCCCGACACCAATCGGATCTGGATCTCGGTCGGATATGATGGTTGGGACAACTTTCAAGAGTTATGATGTTGATCCTTTGATGACCGGTAGCATGATGTCATGCCTAGCACCCCCCTCGGTGGAGGACCTATCATTATAGTTTCCTTTTTAACAAGGTTAACCATTCTTCCATGAGGAAATTGTAAGACTTATTCTACAAGTTATTCTGATGGATCCTTTGTGTTTCAAAGTCGATCTTCACGGGATGACCATGTCAATGCTATCTCGAAGCATGTCTATGGTACTCTGAATTTCAACAAGAACATTTGAAGCCCAATGCTAAATGTTTCTTGCTCAATTATCCAAACACCGATGTATGGGTAATGTCATGAAAATTCTCTCCCCTACCTAAAGAGTTCTCTACATTATATCCTGTCATGGATATCATGCTCTGCTTAACCTTGGGAAGGATATACCCCTGAAATATGTGTTTAAACACATTTTCCTTTCCATTGTTCTGTTTAATCCGAGAATCTCATTTTCCTTCCCATTGGTTTGCTTGACCCTTCTTGTGAACTATATGTAAAACACCTTGGTGTACAAACCGTGTCAGTAAGACCCTGTTTCTATTGTTGATGACATTCCGGTAACCACTGATGGATGAGAACTTTGCCTATTGGTCTGCCTCGTTCAACGAGCAGGAAAATGGTTCTCTTCGTCCCTCGCCCTTGGTACCGGCGTTGTTACCGGCGTAATCGACAGACTATCCTCGACATGCCTTGCTTACATGATCGTGCAAGGCGTTACCGCCCTTCTGCTCTTAACCCACATGGTGGGCCCATAACCCACAGTTCCACAGGATCGAAACCGACTCTCCTACACCCCTGTTCCCAAGGTTGTTCCTCGTGTGTGACCTCGTATGTAATTCACGAGCCATCTTCGAGGATCATCAAATCTGTTGCGGACGCAATACTTATTCCCGATTGCCTTGAGCCCCTTTCACGCCTGTTTGGGCATCGAGCGGTTGCCTGCTCGCTCGAAACTTCCCATGAAACCTCATTACTTTGCTCTCGATATTTCCTTAAGTTTCAATTCGAGAGTTACTTTCTGCCACCTTCCTCGATGATATCGACGGATAGTCAACCTGGTAGAGGTTCGTTCTCCGAATACCCCTTATTTTTACGTGAAATGCGATGGAGTTCCCGAAGGAAGGGAGACAACTTCATCTTGATGATCTGAAGCAGAGAAATGAAGACATCAATGTAATGGATCAACCTCTTCGAGAAGAGCAACCAAGATTCAGGACGCTCGTTAGAATTTCGTAGCCAAATCCCTTCCCCCTCACTTCCCCTCTTAAATCTCGGGACGAGATTTCTTGTAGTGGAGGAGAATTGTGACGCCCGGATAATTAAGCTACAGTAACCCTCTACTAATGATGCCACGTCACCTCGGTTACTATTGTTAAATCTTGCGTTAGTTCGAAACCGATTCAAATTCAAATTCAAAATCGAGTCAAACGGTAGATTTTTCAAACGTTAAAACTAAAATGTTCAAAATGGGACAAATAAATCCTAAGTCCAAATGGTGGAGGAACCACATTTTTGTAGAAAGATTTAAAGCACTAAAATGATTTAAACAATAGCAAAACAACTATTTAAACGACTTTGGTATTTTATAAAATACTAGACTATTTTTATCATGGTAAAACTTTTTATAGTAGTGGATTGTTCTGAAACATTATTTTAGGGGCTATAGATATATTTTTCTAAAATTAAAATTGATGTGTAACTAAAATAAAACAAAAAATAAAAATATGGAAAGGTAAAAGAAAAAGAAAGAAGGAGACCCTTCTTTGGGCCGTGGCCCGATAGGGCCATCGGCAGCCAAAGCCGGCCAGTACCCACCCTCCTCCTTATCCCCACCAGGGAAACCTAATTCCCCACATCCCGATCAAGACACTCCCTCCCGATCCAGATTGGATCGGGACGAACCCCCACCCCTCGTTCCTCTCTCGCCCCCCCGATTCGGATCGGGCGCTTACCCGACGACCCGCGTCGCCGTCGCCATGCTGACCCGCCGCCCCGCAGCGCGCCCGCCACTTGATGCTGCTGCGCCGTTGCTGTCGCCGCCCCGATCCGTCGTTGGTGCCCGCCTCCGCCACAGCCACCTCGTCGTCACCCGTCGCTTCGCCCGAACCCGTCGATGCCGTCTTTGCCGCCAAAGGCCTCACGTCGCCGGACCACCAGCGTCGCCGCCTAGCCCTCTACCTCCCGACGGGCGCCTTCCCGACCTCCTCCCCCGCGGCGCCATCGCGCCTCACCGAACTCCCCTACAGCGGGTGAGGACCCCATCCCCTGCTACCCTCTCCCCCGTTCGGCTGCGACCCCAGCGCCTCGCTCGGCCGCGCCCGCGTTGGCCGTCGTGGCCTCGCCGCCGCCGGGCACAGCCCTGGCCGGCCTCGCCTCCCCTCGCGTGGTGGGCGCCTAGGCACGCCCCCGCACCCCCCTGCGCCGAACCCCGCTCGTGTTCCCCCTGTTGCTGCCGGCGAGCCCGCGTCCCACCGCGCCATGGCGAACCTCGCCCGGCGTCGCGGCGGCGGTCATCCGTCCGCGCCCCTCGCCGATCCCGTTCGATTTGGGCGCCCTGCCGCCCTTTGCCCGTTCGCCCTTTTACGCCGCCGCTAGGCCACTAGGGTCTATGACACCGGGGCCCCATGCCCCTGTTAAAAAAATAAAAAATAAAAAAAATAATAATAAATAGAAAAATGAAAATGAAAATGAAATTAGTAAAAGAAATAATTAATTAATTAATTAATTAATTAATTAGTGAATTAATTTGGTTTAACTAAATTAATTAGAATTAGTTAACCTAATCAAGTAATTAAGCTAATTAACTTTGTTTAGTTAAACTCGAGCAATGACAAATGGGACCCACATCGGGTTGACCAGTCAGCGGTCAGCGTTGATTTGCGGCGTCATCTTGGCGTCGGCAAACACTATTCTGGATAGTGTTGATTTAATTAATAATTAATAAATTAGAAAATGATTTAAAACTTTAAAATTAATATAAAATAATCCGTAGCTCGGATGAAAATACTTTCTACATGAAAGTTGCTCGAGCGACGAGGCGATTCCGGATCGCATTCCGTTCGTCCGCCACACCCCCTAACCTATCAGACCTGCAACTTTCCCCTCGGCTCCTTCGCTGAAAACACGAAACACCGGAATACTTTCCGGATGTTTCCCCTTAACCGATACCACCTCATACCACGTTAGGGCACGCCTAGCATCGCTACTTGTCATGTCATGCATCGATATGCATCTGTTTACTTAGTATTCATTGTTTCTTCCCCTCTTCTCTCCGGTGAACTCTGAGACCCGCTGCTGCTGCCCGGTTCGACTACGGTGTTGATTTGACCCTCTCTCTTGCCGAGCAACCAGGCAAGCCCCCCGATCACGGATATCGCCTATTCTACTCTATCTGCTTGCATTAGAGTAGTGTAGCATATTCTGCTTTCATTGTACCTATCCCGATGCATAGCTTGTCCTTGTTACTCTTTTTGTTACCTTTACGCAATCCTATATGCTTAGTATAGGATGCTAGTACTTTCATCTGTGGCCCTACATTCTTGTCGTCTGCGTGCTATACTATCGGGCCGTGATCACTCGGGAGGTGATCACGGGTATATACTATATACTTATACATGATACATGTGGAGACTAAAAGTCGAATTGGTGGTGGAGCACCCATGAGTGATTCACGGATTGGGGCTGAAAGGACCTTTGTCCGACGGCCCTCTGGATGGATCTTTGTGGCGGAGGCGGCAGGGGCAGGTTGAGACCGCCTAGGAGAGAGGTGGGCTGGCCTGTTCGGCGTTCGCGGTTACTTAACATGCTTGAGATCTTGGTATTTGATCTGAGTTGGCTCTGAGCTTATCGCACTAACAATCTCTACGGGAGTAGTTATGGGTATCCGGCGTCGTGGTATCGGCCGAAGCACTTGAGACGTCGTGACGGAGCGCGCGCCGGATTGGACTGGAGCGCTGTTAGGCTAGGTCTTCCGGCCGCCCTCGCATAACGTCTTGGGTGTGCTTTCGAGGCGATGGGCCCGGACCCTGCGGCGCTTAGGTTTAGACCGGCGTGCTGGCCTCTCTGTTGTGCCTAGGTGGGGCTGCGGCGTGTTGATCTTCATGGCGGGCATGACCGAGAAAGTGTGTCCGGCCAAATGGGATCAAGCGTCTTTGGGTAAGTTGGTGCACCCTGCGGAAGTTAATCTATTGAATAGCCGTGATCTTGATAATGGGCGACTTGGAGTTGTACCTTGAGCTTATGACAACTAGAACCTGGATACTTGATAAAACACACCCTTTCAAGTGCGGATACAACGGTGGTCGCTCTCTCTCGGGGATATGAGGAGGGATGGCGGGTAGGATTATTGCTATGTGATGTTACTTGGAGGACTTCAGATTGCCCTCTTCTACTGTTGCAAGGCAGGTGTCGAGCGTAGTCTTCGTTAAGACTAGCTATCCCCTCTTATTACGGCTTCTGCAGTTCAGCCTTGATATGGCCCTTTACACATATATCCATGCATATGTAGTGTAGCTCCTTGCTTGCAGTACTTTGGATGAGTACTCACGGTTGCCTTGTTCCCCTTTTCCCCCTACCTCTACTCGATTGCTGCAACAGACGATGGAGCCGGGGCAGGCGCCACCCTCGATGGCGACTACTACCGGAGGTGCCTACTACTACGTGCAGCCCGGCGGCGGCGACCGAGAGTAGCTAGGAGGATCCCGGCGGGAGGCCTGCTCCTCTTCGATATGTATCCCGGTTTGTGCTAGCCATCTTATGGCAACTTGTTAACTTATATACGTACTCGGATATTGTTGCTTCCGGCTGACTTCGTCTATGATCGAGCACTTTTATTCGAGCCCTCGAGGCCCCGGCTTGTATTATGATGCTTGTATGACTTATTTTATTTGTAGAGTTGTGTTGTGATATCTTCCGTGAGTCCCGATCTTGATCGTAC
>JAHIAM010000677.1:0-60964 GCA_021605205.1 Aegilops longissima
GTGCAATAATCACTTGAATTGAGTGGGAGTTGATCTTCGGATGAGATAGTGATGTTTCATAAAGACATTGCCACCAAGCTGCTAGAGCCGTGATGAACTATAACCTATCGAGGATAGATATGATGATTGAGGAGTCCCGGATTAGGGGGTGTGGGATAGCGGACTACCATCATCGTCCGGACTATCATTTGCGGACTATCATCATCGACCGGACTCCAAGACTATGAAGATAGAAGATTGAAGACTTCCCCGTGTCCGGATGGGACTTTCCTTGGCGTGGAAGGCAAGCTTGGCGATCTGGATATGTAGATCTCCTACCATTGTAACCGACTCTATGTAACCCTAGCCCTCTCCGGTGTCTATATAAACCGGATGGCTTTAGTCCGTGGGACAACAATCACAACAACCCTTACAATCATACCATAGGCTAGCTTCTAGGGTTTAGCCTCCTTGATCTCGTGGTAGATCCACTCTTGTAAACATCCACAATATCAATATCAATCAAGCGGGGCGTGAGGGTTTTACCTCCATCAAGAGGGCCTGTGGCGCCCTCGATTCAATCGTACACTAATCATGCGCGCAAATGTATGCGATCAAGATCAGAACTCACGGAGAAGATATCACAACACAACTCTACAAATAAAATAAGTCATACAAGCATCATAATACAAGCGAGGGGGCCTCGAGGGCTCGAATACAAGTGCTCGATCATAGGCGAGTCGTGGAAGCAACAATATCTGATCTGGACATAAGTTAAACAAGGTGCCATAAGATGGCTAGCACAAAGCTGGGATCTGGATCGAAGAGGACAGGCCTCTGCAGGATCCTCCTAGGTCACTCACAGTGCGTCGTCGTGAGCTGCTGCGTAGTAGTAAGCGCCTCCGGAGTAGTAGTAAATGCGTGGCGGTGGCGTCTGGATCACAGGCTCCATCGTCGATAGCGACAATCGAGTAGAGATAGGGAAAAGGGGAACAAGGCAACCGTGAGTACTCATCCAAAGTACTACGCAAGCAAGAGCTACACTACATATGCATGGATATATGTGTAAAAGGCCATATCGATGGGTGAAGCTGCGAAATGCGAGAATAGAGAAGGCCTAGTCCTAGCGAAGACTAGCATCTTAGGAATCCACCATCTTGCAGACAAACAAGAGGAGTAGAGTAACATAACTTAAAGTAGCAGTAGTGTTATCAACCTCGGCGAGAGATCCTTTCTCGACTCCTGCGAAAGAAATCCCGAAACCATACTATCCGATTATCATCACAATCCAAAGCTCATATCCATGTCTCATCTCAAGTAACCAGTTCTAGTTGTATCGATCGGGATACAACTCCAAGTGTCCGTTACCGTAGGGCAGGCTATCGATAGATGTTTTCTTCCTGCGAGGTGCACCAACTTACCCTACGCTCGCTTAACTCGGCGGACACACTTTCGAGGTCATGCGGCCTCGGTCAAACAATCGCATAACCCGACCTAGGCAATAGAGAGGCCAGACCGCGGACTAAACCTATGCCCCGGGTCATGGGCCATCTCCCGGGAACTCACTGCGTTGCGAGGCGGCGGAAGCAGACCTAGCCTAACAGGCGTTCAGCCCAATCCGGTGGCGCTTCCGTAATGACGTCTAATAAGCTTGGTGATGTATCTGACATGAGCGCCCATACTTAGCCACGTGATGGTTAGTGCTATCGGGCGGAGGCCCTCGGATCAAATATCCAAATCGTAGTGGATTAGGGCAGCGGTAACAAGCGAGACTCACGAAAGATGTGACCCGTTGCCCGTCTCGAGGACTTGCGGCAAGGGCTAGGAATGCCGCCACGCCTCGTAATTATCTCGCGGGCACCCTCCAGTCAACCGTCTCCACATCACTCGCAATTAAGCAGCAGGTACCCTCGGGGTCGACCCGTCTTTCAAATAACGATGGTAAAAGTCAAGTGCAGTGAGTCCAAACATCAAGGGAAAACACGAGGAATCACCCCGGTGTATTCCACTCAATGTAGTCATCAAGGTGAACATAAGAGGATTCACCCTCGAGGTCCACACTTGAGGGTTGCACTGACAGTCGTGTCGGAAGTGGTTAAAGAAATCACCCTCGATGACCTGGCCGGATAACTATACTCTGAGGTTAATATCGGAAGTCTTTGAGAGGTTTCACCCTCGGTACTCGATAGTAACCTAGTAGTGTCGAGCAACTAAGGGGAGTGATGTGCGGTGTGGGGCTGGTCTCGATCCGTTGATCGGGTCTTCAATGATGAAGCGAGGGGCAACAAGGACAAGGTGGGGGTCAGCGATGGGTCTCTAACCAACCTATACTAAGCGGTTTAGGATAAGCGGTAGGTAACAATAGCGAGGTTACAATAAGCAGGCTATACAGCGAATAGGAGCAACAATAATGATAGCAAAATCTAGTGCAAGCAATAAGAGAATGGAATGGGCGATATCGGGATGATCAAAGGGGGCTTGCTGGTTGCTCTGGCAAGAGAGAGGATCGTCGACCTTGTAGTCGAGCGGCGGTGCGGCGTCGGTCTCGTAGTCTACGAAGAGAGAGGGAAGAAACAATGAATACGATAACGGATGCATAACGATGCATGACATGCCAAGAAGCGAAGCTAGGCGTGCCCTAACGTGGTAAGAAGAGTCTTGGTTTAGGGAAGCATCAGGAAGTTATCCGGTTCGGACGTCTGTCATCACGGATGAACCGGAGGAGAAAGTTTGCAGGTTCGATAGGTTAGAGGCGTGCGGTGGGCGAGCAATTGCGTATCGGAATCGTCTCGTCGTTACGAGCAACTTTCATGTTGAAAATATTTTAATCAAGACTCTGGTTAAAGTTATAATTATAAAAGGTTTTATTAATTTCTGGAATTTTAATTAATTAATTAATTAATTTGAAAAGCATTTATGACATCGGCATGAGGTCATCTTGGCGTCATCGATAGCGAGGGTTGACTAAGTCAACCTGCCAGTGGAGTCCCACATGTCATTCACTAAGCCTAATTAACCTAATCAGTTAATTAAACTTAGTTAATTAAGTTAACTAATGATTAGTATTAATTAATCCGAGATTAATTAGTTTAATTAATTACCCAATTAATTAGCTAATGATTAGGTTTAACTAATCGAGAATTAATTAGATTAATTAATTATTCAATTAATTAATTAATTAGTTATTTAGTTAATTAGTTTAATTCATTTTAATTCATTTTTAGTTTACATTTAATTAAAACATTCTTTTTAACGTTTTTTGGGGTGGGGCCCCTAATCGTGACACGTGGCCTAAGCAGACGCAGGCGCCTTGAGAAGTCTTGAGTCTTGCCGATTCAGAACTGACCGGCCGGGTGAGGCGGCGACCAGGCGGACAGGCGAGGCGGCGAAGTGGCAGCCCTGGCCCGCCCGCCGCCAGCGACCGGTGGCTGACAGGAGGCGGTGGCGGGCTCGGGGAAGGGGGATCAGGGGCCCGGTCGGAGGCAGCGAGGGCGCCGAGCAGGAGGAGGAAGGGCCTTGAGGCTCGGGGCGGTCGCCTGTGGCCAGCGCGTGACAGGAAGAAGGAAGAGTCAGGCGCCAGGTGGGGCGCGGCCGAAGCAGCTTGACCAGACGTGTGAGCCTTGAGAGCGAGGGAACCAGGTGGCGTGGGGGGTGGCCCAGGTGTGAGTCTGTCGGTGGCGAGGCCAGAGGCCGGAGGGGACGGAGGAAACGCCGTGAGGCCAGCCAGCAGACGCCAGCGAGGAGGAGGAGGCTCGAGGGCCTCACGGGGTTATGGTCTGGAGCGTCGTGGTGGAGGTCGAGGTGGGCGTCGAGACGGCCAGGCTGACAGGGGAGGCCGGCGGAGTGGAGGGAGGCGGCAGGCGCCGAGCGGACCCTGGTCATGATCGCCCGGGCTCGGTGGGGGGCGGAGGAGGAGGAGGAGTCCGTGAGGTGTGGAGGGGAGGAGGACAGTGGCGGCGGGGGGGCAGCGGCGGGGGATCGCCGGCAGGGAGGCGGTCGGTGGCGCCCTGCCCGATCAGATCGGGTCGGGACGAGGCGAGGGGTGGCGAGGGAAGAGTGGGGCGGTTGGGGACTAGGGTTTCCCTCGGGGATAAGGGAGAGGAGGGTGGCCCGGTGGGGGCCAGTGTGATGGGGCTGGCCAGGGGGGAAGGAGATGGGCCAAGGGGGGAGTGGGGAGGGGGCGGTGGCTGGGCGGTGGGGTTTATCCCCTCCAGTTATTTATTTTTTTTTTTTATTTTTTGCGAAGCGAAACCACGATTAGTTAAATACAGAGCAGGGGGTTCTTGTTGCAAAACCATCGGGCGTTACAAATCTCCTCCACTACAAGAAATCTCGTCCGAGATTTAGGAGGTAAAGGAAAAAGTCGGGATATTCATCTCGTAGGCGATCCTCGCGTTCCCGGTGGCTTCATCTTGAGTGATTCGACCCTTTGGACTTTGAGAATTTGATCGCCTTACGGCGGGTGCGGCGTTCAGCAGTCGAGAATGCGGACGGATGCTCTTTATAGGAGAGGTCTGTTGCAATTCGAGCACTTCATGGTCCCTTTGCTCGGATTGGGTCCTTGAAGCGGCGTCGGAGTTGGGACACGTGGAACACATCGTGAACACGAGAAAGGTTGACGGAAGCTCAGTTGATAAGCCACTTTTCCGCCTTTCGAGAATAGTGAAAGGGCCAATATAGCGAGCTAGCTTGCCCTTGATCCGGCGGTGAGCACCCTTCATTGGTGTAGCGAAGATAGGCCTTTTCGCGAGTTGATAGACCATGTCTTTGTGATAGCGGTCATAATTACTCTTTTAGCCTTGTTGGCGTCTTGAGATTCTCGCGAATAATGCGGACTTGTTCTTGGCATGTTGGATAATATCCGGACGAAGAGTGGGCGTTCCCGATTTCGACCGATTCGGAGGGTTGGCACTTTCGTCCATATAACACTTGAAGGGGCCATCTTGAGACTAGCTTGAAAGCTATTATTATAAGAGAACTCAGCATCTGGGAGAGATTCCTCCATTTCTTGCGAATGAGGCGACACAAGCTCGAAGCATGTCTTGAGAATTTGGTTGACACGTTCAACTTGCCCTTGAGGCTGCGGATGAAAGCGATCTTGAAAGATAAATGAGTCCCCATAGCTTCTTGAAAACTTGCGGAATCTTGAAGTGAATAAGCTGCCACGGTCGAGCGATAACGGTGGAATACCGTGAAGTGAAACAATTCTGGACATATAGGCGTTGCAAGCTGGCTAGCGGTGATCGTTTCTTTGACCGCGAGAAAATGTGCAACTTTAGAAAGCGGTCGATGGCGACAGAATAGCATCATTACCTTTCTGCGATTTGGGAAATCCGGTGTGAAGTCCATTTCAACATGGTCCCATTTCCATTCGGGAATAGAGATAGGCTGCGAGTTCGGCGGGCCTTTGATGTTCTGCTTTGATCTGACGACAAGCGTCACACTCGAAACATAGCGAGCAATGTCTGCTTCATATTAGACCACGAGAATCTCGGCGAATGTCTTGATACATCTTTGTCTGCCGGGGTGGATACATAGGCGTATCATGAGCTTCTTGCATAACCTTCGGGTCATATCCAGGTTGTCCTTCTTGCAAGGCACCACTAAGCGACCTTTGAAGTACAAAGCGCCATCATCGGCAATAGTGAAGGATGAGGATTTCCTTTCGGCGTCTTGTTTAAGCTTGTAGACCTCGAGTCAGATCCTGCATTGTCTTTATGGTGCCCAAGAGATCGGGTTCAACAGCCGGGGTAAAGAGGATCCACAGGGAACAACACGGAGATTCATCTTGCGGAACTCCGGAGGAGGGCGAAGTGCACGGAGGAACAATATGGAGGTTCAGACTGCTGAATTCTTCAACAAGTGAGGCTGAACTTTGTGAACTGAAGGTGGTTGCTTGATAAGACTTGCGGCTCAAAGCATCAGCCATCACATTAGCCTTGCTGGCGTATAGGAAATTCCCAAATCAAAGTGCTGCAGTCTCCATCCATCTCTGGCAGCGGAGGTTCAGGTGCTGGTGAGTAAGCAGATACCAGACTTTGGTGGTCGGTGTAGATCTACATAGCGATTACCGAGAAGGTAATGTCGCCCTTTGCTTTAGCGCATGAATGACAGCAACAAGTTAGAGTGCGTGGCTGGGTAGTTCTCCTCGTGAGGCATAGCTGTCGAGAGGCATAAGCAACCACTGCGCTCTTGCATTAGGACACCGCCTAATCCTTGCGAGAAGCGTCGCGATAAATGTGAAGTCCTTCTTAATGTCGGGAGGAGCTAGCTTTGGGGCGGTTGTCGACTTGTCTTTGAGTTCTGAAACTTTCACGACACTTATCATCCATTGGAACTTGCGCCTTTATGCAATAGATTAGTCGGAGGCTGGCAATCTTGGAGAAGTTCTCGACGAATCGGCGGCAATAGTGGCGAGACCGAAAAACCGACTTATGCGTTCTTGGAGGAGTCAATCGAGAATAGCTGAACTTCGTTCGGGGTTGGCAACAATACCATCCTTAGAAATGACATGCCCAAGATAGGTTACTTGAAGCAGAATTCACATTTGGAGAACTTGGCATAGAGTTGATGCTCTCGTAGCTTTTCGGCACAAAGGCGAAGATGTTGACATGTTCTTCTTCATTCTTGGAATAGATCGGGATATCATCCGGATAAACCACGACGAACTTGTCGAGGTAATCCATGAATATATAGTTCATCGGCGAGAGAAGGTGGCTGGAGCATTGGTTAAGCGAAAGACATGGCGGTGTACTCGTATGAACCATAACGAGTCACAAATGCGGTCTTGGGGATATCCTCCTCACGAACACGGATCTGGTGGTAACCCAACCTCAAGTCGAGTTTGAGAACAGCGGCGAACCAGCCGGTTGATCATAAAGATCATTGATCAGGAAGAGGATACTTATTCGAATGGTAGCTTGATTTATAGGGCGGTAGTCTTGAACCAATCGGTTTGTCCCATCCTTCTTCTTGACAAAGAGAAGGTGCTCCCCAAGGAGAGCAACTTGGGCGGATGAAACCACTTTGAAGAGATTTGTCGATTTCCTCCTTTAGCTCAAGGAGTTCATCGGCGGCATCTTGTAGGGGCAGCTTGGCTATAGGAGTGGTGCACGGTTTCAAGTCGATGGCGAATTCGACAGACTCTAGCGAGGAATCCTGGAAGTTCTTGAGGAAGGCGTCTTGGAAATGCATAAGCAGCGGGAATGTTTTCAATTCCCTCGAGGGTGCGGCGTTCAATGCATTCAATGCATAGAGCCTTGCCTCGGCATTTTGAACGAGACGAGCATTGTAACTTACGATTTCATCGGAAGGGTGCAGCAGATGGGCCGGTCTTAGTGGGCATAAGCGATTGTCGCCGTATCGCTTTCAACCAATCCATCCCAAAATGAGGTCAATGCTACAAGACTTTAGCACGATAGGAGACAAGAATTCCATTCCTTGATTTCAATGAGGGACGTCGTTGCAAATCATGGAAGTCCGACATTGGCCATGAGGTGTGTACTAATAGTGAAGCATTCATGTCTTAGCTTTTAAGGCCATGCATGAATGCAAAATCTTGAGACATGAATGAATGTGATGCTCTGAATCGAATAAAGCAGATCTGGTCTTGAATTTCACGAGTGTACCCATCACGATGGCAGGCTGGTCTGAGCTTCGTTCAGTTCAACGTGGTTGGCTGAGCTTGCCCATAAGACTTGCCGGTGTTGTTGCGGTTACGGTGTTTCCACGGCCATTTCTTTGGAAGGGCGGTGATTACAGTTACTGGTTGCATTCTCTAACGGTGCCACTGGCTGTCACTTTGAAGCATAAGCCATTATTGGGAGTGGGAGCAGGAGCTTGGGGTGGCGGAGCTGGAAGCTTGGCTGCTTAGTTGTAAGCGAGGCGAGGTGTAGCATAGTTACGCTTGAAGCGGATGCATTGGGCTGGTACATGCTATTGGGAATCCATATCTTGCGCCTGCGAGGGCGGGCCGAAGATGAGCGGTGTCACGGTTGCGCTGTTAGAGCTCTGGTATTCCTGCGAGACCAGTTTGACATTGATAGCTTTGTTCACCAAGGTGGCGAAATCAGCAAAATCGTGCACTAGAAGTGCGAGCTTGATGTCGACTTGAAGTCCGTCACGGAACTTCTCTTGTCTGCGTGCATCGGTTGCAATATCCTCTTGACATAAGCGAGACAAGTCCAGAACTCTCGTGATAAACTCATGATCTTGTTGCCTTGGGTGAGTTGCGGAACTCACGCTTCTTCGGTCCATGACCCCTTGAGGATGAAGCGGCGCGGAAGGCAACTGGAAGTGCAGCGGTGATGAGTGTCCCAAGCTGGCGGAAATGACGGTGGCTGTCCCACCATTGAGCTCGGGTCCCTTGGGAAGAAGGAAGCAAAGGTGACATAGTGGCGGGGTACATAGCAGACTCCATCTCATAGGTGATGTCACGGGCGATCATCGACATCCGATGGCTGAGTTGAGCTGCGGTACCTATTGGGGGTTGAGCGTATGAATTCTGCGAGTTGTTCCGTTTGGGTCTTTGGTTCATATTGGGGCGAGGCTGAGCCATCATATTCTCCATGGTGGCGATTCATCTCGAGCTGTTGGATCATACCAGCCATGTACTCGGCGGTGGTGGAAGGTTGGCACCACGACCACGACCTGCTGGCCTAACCATCCTGCTATTAAATAACGAGGGTAGTTCAGCATTTGAGAAGATAAGCAAGAGACAAGAATCATTCATGATGAAACACGCATAATGAAAGCAGCATGATGGGAACTACATAGTAGTTGGCATATCTTACAAAGGAATCATGCATAGAGTTCGATACATAGAGTCGATTACATAGACTACTACATCATAAGCGACGCTTGAGGCTCATGGCGAATACATCAAATGCTAACAAGCAAGCCTACATCAGTCCACAGCGATGCTGCGGAGGTAGCTGTGCTTTGAAAAGCTAGTAGTGCGGCGGTGGATAGTCCTCCACGTCGGTGACACGAGGGCGCGGATACTCTGGTGCTGAATCCGGCGTCCGAGTGGCGAGAAAGGGCCAAGTCTTGGAGAGTAGCCTCCCGTCGGCCAACCAACTCCACAGGGCATCACGGTCTGGCGGGGTAGATCGCGAGCAGCAGCTCTCGGAGCGGACAAAGGGTGCATCAGCGTCGAGCAGCAGTAGAGTCTTGGCGGGTGATGTACAACTTCGTGGCGAAAACTCGGTTAGCTCGATCCAGCCCATCGACATCGAGAACAAAGTTACGATGGTGGAAAAGCTCTCGGGTGGCGATGGTGTAGGCAGCGGTGTAGTAACCCTCCTCACCAACATCGAGCGCGATAGCAATGTGCACGAAGGGGAGGTGTCAACTCTCGATACTACTGCGAAGGCGTGTCGGTGCAGCATAAGCGACATCGTGGACTGCCATATCGATGGTCACTCCAACACCATGTGCGGTGTGCGGCCGATAGTGGACTCGTACTCCGAGTAGAGGTGGGCGATGGTAGCAGTACTGCTCTGGTTGTAGTCTGGTACTCCTCATAGGCGGTGTACTCGGGGTGCAGCGATAACCGGATAGGTCATCATCTCGGCTAGCACCTGAGTGATCCCGAGCACCAATGGCCGTCGTGTGGCGCACGACCTGCCTCGTGGGTTCCATCTGAAAACAAAGAGCGTTTCAAAAGGAGTCAAATGGCGTTTCAAATACAATTCCAAAAACAACTAAGGCTATATCCATCTTGGGGTGAATGCGGTCACGGGATCCTAGTGATAGTTAGTAAAATTGTTTAACCCGAGTAGAAGAGTTGAGCCCCGAGTAAAGGTCGAGGTAAAAGATCCTAATACCACCCAATGGCGGCGTGGGCCCATAAGACACACAGCCATGTTAGTAAAAGTTTTGCAATGTCTAGACTCGACTTGACCAAGGAGTGTGGAAGGGGATTCCTACAGGCGATCGGCTCGATACCAACTTGGCGCCCTCGATTCAATCGTACACTAATCATGCGCAAATGTATGCGATCAAGATCAAGAACTCACGGGAAGATATCACAACACAACTCTACAAATAAAATAAGTCATACAAGCATCATAATACAAGCCGGGGCCTCGAGGGCTCGAATACAAGTGCTCGATCATAGGCAGTCGTGAAGCAACAATATCTGAATCTGGACATAAGTTAAACAAGGTGCCATAAGATGGCTAGCACAAAGCAGGGATCTGGATCGAAGAGGACAGGCCTCTGCACAGGATCCTCCTAGGTCACTCTGAGTGCGTATCGTCGGCGGGCTGCTGCGTAGTAGTAAGCGCCTCCGGAGTAGTAGTAAATGCGTGGCGGTGGCGTCTGGATCACAGGCTCCATCGTCGATAGCAGACAATCGAGTAGAGATAGGGAAAAAGGGGAACAAGGCAACCGTGAGTACTCATCCAAAGTACTACATAAACAAGGAACTACACTACATATGCATGGATATATGTGTAAAGGCCATATCGGTGGGTGAGCTGCGAAATGCGAGAATAGAGAAGGCCTAGTCCTAGCGAAGACTAGCATCTTAGGAATCCACCATCTTGCAGCAAACAAGAGGGTAGAGTAACATAACTTAAAGTAGCGATAGTGTTATCAACCTCGGCGAGAGATCCTTTCTCGACTCCTGCGAGAAAGAAATCCCGAAACCATACTATCCGATTATCATCACAATCAAAGCTCATATCCATGTCTCATCTCAAGTAACCAGTTCTAGTTGTATCGATGGGATACAACTCCAAGTGTCCGTTACCGTAGGACAGGCTATCGATAGATGTTTTCTTCCTGCGAGGTGCACCAACTTACCCTACGCTCGCTTAACTCGGCGGACACACTTTCCGGGGTCATGCGGCCTCGGTCAAACAATCGCCGCAACCCGACCTAGGCTTAATAGAGGCCGACCGCGGACTAAACCTATGCCCCGGGGTCATGGGCCATCTCCCGGGAACTCACTGCGTTGCGAGGCGGCGGAAGCAGACCTAGCCTAATGAGCGTTCGGCCCAATCCGGCAGCGCCGCTCGTGGTGACGTCTAATAAGCCGGTGATGTATCTGACTTGAGCAGCCCATACTTAGCCCACGTGATGGTTAGTGCTATCGGGCGAGGCCCTCGGATCAAATATCCAAATCGTAGTGGATTAGGGCAGCGGTAACAAGCGAGACTCACGAAGATGTGACCCGTTGCCCGTCTCGAGGACTTGCGGCAAGGGCTAGGAATGCCAGCCACGCCTCGTAATTATCTCGCGGGCACCCTCCGGTCAACCCGTCTCCACATCACTCGCGCAATTAAGCAGCAGGTACCCCTCGAGGTCGACCCGTCTTTCAAATAACGATGGTAAAAGTCCAAGTAGTAGTGAGTCCAAACATCAAGGGAAAACACGAGAATCACCCGGTGTATTCCACTCAATGTAGTCATCAAGGTGAACATAAGAGGATTCACCCTCGAGGTCCACACTTGAGGGTTGCCTGACAGTCGTATCGGAAGTGGTTAAAAGAAATCACCCTCGATGACCTGGCAGGATAACTATACTCTGAGGTTAATATCGGAAGTCTTTGGAGGTTTCACCCTCGGTACTCGATAGTAACCTAGTAGTGTCGAGCAACTAAGGGGAGTGATGTGCGGTGTGGGGCTGGTCTCGATCCGTTGATCGGGTCTTCAATGATGAAGCGAGGGCAACAAGGACAAGGTGGGGGTCAGCGATGGGTCTCTAACCAACCTATACTAAGCGGTTTAGGATAAGCGGTAGGTAACAATAGCGAGGTTACAATAAGCAGGCTATACAGCAGAATAGGAGCAACAATAACGATAGCAAAATCTAGTGCAAGCAATAAGAGAATGGAATGGGCGATATCGGGATGATCAAAGGGGGCTTGCTGGTTGCTCTGGCAAGAGAGGATCGTCGACCTTGTGGTCGAGGCGGCGGTGCGGCGTCGGTCTCGTAGTCTACCGAAGAAGAGGGAAGAAACAATGAATACGATAACGGATGCAAACGATGCATGACATGCCAGAAGCGATGCTAGGCGTGCCCTAACGTGGTAAGAAAGTCTTGGTTTAGGGGAAGCATCAGGAAGTTATCCGGTTAGGACGTCTGTCATCTGAGATGAACCGGAGGAGAAAGTTTGCAGAGTTCGATAGGTTAGAGGCGTGCGGTGGGACGAGCAGATTGCGTATCGGAATCGTCTCGTCGTTACGAGCAACTTTCATGTTGAAAATATTTTAATCAAGACTCTGGTTAAAAGTTATAATTATAAAGGTTTTATTAATTTACGGAATTTTAATTAATTAATTAATTAATTTGAAAAGCATTTATGACATCGGCATGAGGTCATCTTGGCGTCATCATCCAACGAGGGTTGACTAAGTCAACCACGCGAGTCAGTCCCACATGTCATTCACTAAGCCTAATTAACCTAATGGGGTTAATTAAACTTGAATTAATTAAGTTAACTAATGATTAGTAATAATTAATCCGAGTTAATTAGTTTAATTAATTACCCAATTAATTAGCTAATGATTAGGTTTAACTAATCGAAATTAATTAGATTAATTAATTATTCAATTAATTAATTAATTAGTTATTTAGTTAATTAGTTTAATTCATTTTAATTCATTTTCGTTTACATTTAATTAAAACATTCTTTTTAGCGTTTTTTGGGGTGGGGCCCCTAGTCGTGACTGCGTGGCGCCAAGCAGGGTGTGGCGCCTGTGAGGTGAGGTCTTGCTTGATTCAGACCTGACCGGCCAGGTCGAGGCGACCACCGAGGCGGGGCAGGCGGAGGCAGAAGTGGCAGCCTCCTGCCCGCGCCGTGGCGGCGAGCACCGGTGGCTGACAGGAGGCAGTGGCGGGCTCGGGGAAGGGGGATCGGGGCCAGTCGGGCGTGGGGAGGCGCCCGAGCAGGGGAGGAGGCCTTGAGGCTCGAGGCGGTCCTTGTGTGGCGTCGCAGCAAGAGAGGAAGGAAGGAGTCAGGCGCCACGGTGGGGCAGCGGCGGCCTTGACCCACAGACGTGTGAGCGCCGAGGCGAGGAAAACACGGGTGGCGTGGGGCGGCCTGACCTGTGAGTCTGTGGCGGCGGGCCAGGGCCGGAGGGCCCGGAGGGGGCGCCGTTCTGGCCCGGCCTGGCCGGGCCAGACGAGGAGGAGGAGGAGGCTCGGGGCCTCGCGGGGTTGTGAGGTCTCAGGCGCGTCGTGGTGTAGAGTCGAGGTGGGCGTCGGGGCAAGGCAGGCTGAGAGGCAGGCCCGTGAGTGGAGAGTCCGGCGCGGCCGAGCCGGACCTTGATCATGATCGCCCGGGCTCGGTGGGGGGCTGTGAGGGAGGAGGAGTCCGTGAGGTGTGGGGAAGGGACCGGGCGGGGGGAGCGGGGGGGGATCGCCCGGGGGGAAGGCGGTCGGTGGCGCCCTGCCCGATCGGATCGGGTCGGGACGAGGCGGGGTGAGGGGAAGAGTGGGGCGGTTAGGGACTAGGGTTTCCCTCGGGGATAAGGAGAGGGTGGCCAGTGGGCAGCTCAGTGTGATGGGGCTGGCCCGAGGAGGGAAGGAGATGGGCCAGGGGGAGTGGGAGGGGGGGCTAATTTGGGCGGTGGGGTTTATCCCCTCCAGATTTTTTTATATTTATTTTGTGAAGCGAAACCACGATTAGTTAAATAACAGAACCGGGGGTTTCTTGTTGCAAAAACCATCCAGGCGTTCTGAGGCCCGAACACAGGTAAACATCGTGTCCCTTGTCTCCTATTACCATCCGCCTAGGCATACAGATTGGGACCCCCTACCGAGATCCGCGGTTTGACACGACATTGGTGCTTTCATTGAGAGTTCCTCTGTGCCGTCACCGATAGGAAGGATGCCTCCTCCGTCTTCAAGGGCGGTATCTTATCAAAGAGCCTTGGCGCCCGGCCAAACTATCCGACTAGGTGGTTTCTTATGACCGCTGTCCGGCCATCGCTCGACAACGACCTCTCAAGTCGTCAAAGCAATCTTCACGTCAGCTCGGAATTCGGCGGCGGCTGGATCAATAGAGTTCTCGTCAAGTAAGCAGCTCTTGGATCGCATCGCCGCACAGAAGTCGCTCTGAGACTACGATCAGATTGGGCTTAAACCCGATCGAGAGAAATTAACTCTCCCGGGTCACCCCTGCGTTGTAGTGGTAGAGGAACAATGCGGCGGCCTTCTCCTGTATTGAAAACTAGTCATGTCGGATCCCGAACCCCTCATGCGGATTCCAGCGGAGGGGCGGGCTTCGATCAAACTCTTGAACTTAAAGTCGGGCATCGGACCCGGACTCGTTGGACAACGTCCGAAATCAAGCTTCAAAATTGGAAACTTCTCGGCCTTGAGCCACGAGATGGGTAGGGCTCGGACTTAGTTCCACCACCGCCCGGACATATGCGATCTAACTCTAATTCGGCAAGAGCCCATGAGGCAGTACATCACTCTTGGGCAGATTCCTCCTGGTTATGGGCGGGATAAAGGGCTGCCGAGAGGAAAACACAATCTCGGTCTTACGCAATAATTGCGGACAAGGGAATCCTAGCGCCATAAGTCGCGCGACATCACGCGCTTGCTGACTTGGAGACCATCGTACAAAAATCTTGTGCGATGGAAGCGCTGAAAAACCGAAAGTAAATTTTGGGATAATCCGGTCCCGAATACATCCCTAGTCCGGAACCAAAGGTGCATCATTATCAAGCACAGGGCTGAATACCAAAAACCAAAACCCCTAAAAGTGCAGAAACCGTCTTGGAGGGCTGGCTAAGCGGACCTGCAAAATTCATATACCAGGCGCACTCCAACTCATAGCCTTGAGCATGTTGGATACTCGGCGGTGGCCAAAAGTGGCGAGAGCTTCTAGCTCGAGAATCCCAGCCCAGCAACACCGGTCACAGTGTTAGCAGTCTTGAGACTTTCGCATCCAATAACATGCGAAAATGACAACTCCATAACCTTGCGAAGTCTACCAAGTAGCAACAATAAATCCATGGGCGACACGGCTATTACCTTCAATGCGGTGACGAACCTAAATTCGAACTGCCGGGCACCGGCCGCATTGGTCCTCGGCCCAATAGTAGGCGGCTTTTCGCCTTACTAAGGTACTCATGGATGGCGGCAGCGGACTAAACCTCATCTATGAGGAAACCCTCGAAAAATGGAAATAGTGGAACCGCATTGGCGAAGCAGCACAACCTTTAGAGGAATAATCCCGATCGGGAAGCATCTTTGCTGCAGGAAAAATCACTTTTGGGCGTAGTGTTACGGCTCGCCGGACAATTATAGGTCGAGGAGGTCACGTTCAAGTGGCCCCATTCAGCGGCGGATATCATGCTCTATTAGGGCGAGAGGCATTCACAATTTTCAAGCTATACCCCATTATGGGTACATGAAGCTTAAAATGCCGGTCCCAGCGGAATTATCACTCTCGCTAGTGATCCGGACATAGCACTCATGCGAAAACAAGACAGCCGCACTAGCCCTCGAGGCACTATCAAAGCCCTAGCGGTCGAGGAACTCACGCGATCGCTCCACGGTGAACAGGGGCGATGTGATACTTGATAAAAGATCCAAGACCACCTCTTTTAAACCAGCGGATGAAATAGTCAAATTCGGGTCCACCAGCGGACCCCACGAAAGCGGCCTCCATCGGGGCTGGTGAACCCGATGTAGGCGCGCCTTTGCGAAATTCGCCGGGAAAATTGGGACATTTTGCTGGCACCCATCGGATATGCCGGAATCCCATGATTGGCGAGAACACAGCCTAAACATCCTAAAAAGATTCAAGCCGATCAACAGGCTCTTGACGATTTTCGAACCCAAAAGGCAGGCAATGGGAGAAGAGCTAGCCAAGCTATTGGAAGCGGATTCATCGAGACATCAAGCACCGGATTGGCTAGCAAACTTGGTGATGGTACCAAGAAGGACAAATCCTAAGCGCCTATGTGCCGATTTCAAAGACCTAAATAAGGCCTGCCCAAGGATCCCTTCCCCTCCCGCATCGACCAAATCATCGATGCCACCGCGAGAACACGATTCATTGTGCTTCACGGGCGCATACTCGGCTATCATCAAATCAAGATGGCGAAGCGGATCAAGCATAGCAGCATTCATTACTCCATATGGACCGTTCTACTTCAACACAATGCCCTTCGGACTTAAAAGCGCGGCGCAACATATCGGCGCATGATTGAGACATGTCGGCTACCGGATCGGCAAAAGCGGTAGAGGCATATGTGGGCGGCGTAGTCGTCAAAACCAAACTCGTCGAAACTCTAGTAGGCGACTTGAGGCTCACATTCGACGACCTCGAGCATATGACATCAAGCTGAATCCGGAAAAATGTGTTTTCGGCGTACCGGTGGAAAGCTCTTTGGGCTTCATCGTATCCGGTAGAGAATTGAAGCAAACCCAGCCAAGATCCGAGCTCTGTCACAGCTAGATATCCCAAAGACCTCAAGCAAATACAAAAATTGACGGATGTGTGGCGGCTCTAAGCGCTTTATCTCCCGTCTAGGAGAAAAGGCATTACCCTCTATCGCCTCCTCGGCGCCGAACACCAGTGGGACGGATCTGCCACCGCCGGACTCGAAGAAATAAAGGCCATATTGGCAACAAATCCGGTCTGGCTGCGCCCAACACTGGGCGAACCAATGTTGTTATACATCGCAGCTCGCATCAAGTTGTAGCGCGGTACTCGTCGTCGAGCGAAGCGAAGGGCATAAATTCCCTCTTCAAAAACCGGTATACTACGTATCTCTTTGTGTTAACCCCTTGCAAGTCCGTTACCGCACTATCGAGAAGATAGCGTCTGCGGTGTTCATGGCATCCGGAAGCTCCGACACTACTTTCAAGAGTGTTCGATAGCGATGGCCTCTGAAGTACCACTTAGCGACATTATAAACAACCGCGATCGACAGGCAGGATTGCAAAATGGGCCATTGAGCTCTTACCATTTGATATATCTTACAAACCTCGTGAGCTATCAAGTCTCAAGTTTTGGCTGACTTTCTCGCTGAATGGACGAAGCCAAACTCCCTAAAGAATCTGGCGCATACTCAATTGGATTATGCGCCGGCTGCTCAAAATGTTAGCGGATTTGAAATTTGGCGTCATATTAGCGTCCCCAACGGAGACACAGATCAATCGTACTTCAAATAATGTACGGACTCTAACAACGCGGCGAATCTGAGGCCCTTTTACGGTCTCCGGATGGCAATCTCCATGGGCATTCAACGCCTAGAGGTGCTTGAGGACTCAAACCTGCAATATCCCAAATAAGCGGAGACTTTGGCGCCAAAGATCCGAAAATGGCAGCATATCATAGCGCTGTCCTCAAAATGTCAGCCGGTTGAAGGACTTGAATTCCATCCGTCACGGGATAATAACCAAGCGGCGACGTCTTGTACGCATTGGCGCAAAAGCAGCGACGCTGTCCCTCTAACATCTTCTGGAGCGGCTCTTCAAGCCATCCGTACTATGGGAAGAGGAGTCGGAACTAACAATCGGAACAAGCCGCACCAACGGCGATCGGCCGATGACATAACACCTTCCGCCCGACATAATGGCGATGTAATTGCCCGTGGGCAGAACCATTCCTCGCCTACTTGCTTGGCGGGAGCTTCCGAGACCAAAATGAGGCCGCTGCATTGTCTGGCGATCAAAAGCCTACAAGGTCTATGAGGAGAACTTTATAAGAAAAGCACAACGGAGTCCTTCAAAGGTGTATCTCCGAAGAGGAAGGCGAAACCTCTGGCTGAAATTCATGCGGACTAGGCGGACACCACGCGCAGCTCGGGCCCTTGTAGGAAAGGCATTCCGTGCAGAGTTTTCTTGGCCGGCGGCTCAGCGGATGCCGGACTTAGTCCAAAGATGTGTCGGTTGTCGGCTCTTTGCTAATCGAGCCATATACCACCCACGCCCTCAAAACTATACCAATTACGGCCGTTCGCGGTGCAGGGGCTTGACATGGTTGGACCACTTAAGGGGAACCCACAAGCAAAGGTACCTATTGGTCATGGTGGATAAATTCACCAAATGGATAGAGGCCAAGCCGGTTAAAGCGGCGAGTCGGACCCGATGATAGACTTTATATCCGGGGTAGTACACGTTATGGTGTCCCCACAGCATCATCACCGATAGCAGCACGAACTTCACGCCGGCGAGGTTAAATCATGGTGCAAAAATATGGGCATCAAGCTCGATTATGCTTGATCTATCATCCTCAAACCAGCGGTCAAGTGGAGCGAGCAAATGGTCCCATAATGGCGGCATCAAACCCGGACTAGTGCGGTCCCTTACGAAATCGACACGCCTTTGGGTAGAGGATCTCGACTCCGTACTCGGGGGCTGCGGACAACGCCTAACCGTACCACAGTTCACACCATTTTTATGGTATCTGGCGCGAAGCAGTTTTGCCTGCGACATCATTCATGACTCACCTCGAGTGCGCATATACGAAGAAAGAAGAAGCGAGTTGGATCGGCGGGACAGCTTGGACACATTGGAGGAAAAGCGCGGCGTCGCCAAGGCTCGTTCCGCATTCTATCAACAGCGAGCTCGAAGATACCAAAGCGAGAGAGATGCGGGCCAAGACTTACAGCGTTGGCGAACTGGTTCTCGCTGCGGACAAGAAAAGGACAAGCTCAAGCCCAAATGGGAAGGTCCCTTCATCATTGATCAAGTCTTGACCGGCGGGCGTACCGTCTATGAAATGCATCGGATAACCGACTCGAGGCGAACCCATGGAGCGCAGCCCGCCTCCGGCGATTCTATGCCTAGCGCCCGGACTAAGAGTTCGTCCCTTCCCCGTCAATTTTTTCTTTTATTTATTTCAGCTGCCTTTTGTTCATCTTTTCTTCTCAATCCTATTCATCCAAGCCTTAAAGGGCTTTACCAGCATAGCGTTCGCGCACAATTGATGTGCTACCGCACTCATTATACAGGGGCTTCTTTACGAAGCTTAATTATCTGAGCTTTATGCCCAGCACATGTCAAGCCTCCACATGTACCTTTTATTCACCATTATATGCATCGATATGACTTAAGTTTTGGCCAAGCTGGGTTGCTGGCTCTGTGCTTACCCTCGTTCCCGATTGTTGGCTAGGAGGTAAAGGAGCACCTCTGCGATTATTCTTGCGGGTCAGCGGATGTGTACCTCGGTGGGTGAAGCGAAAGCTAAGCGTTCTTAAGGGAATATTGATCGGTGACTTAAAGATGATTTTTATCCACTTATTTATCTGCCCCGGATGTTTTACGCTTTTTATGGCCGGACATGCACTTTAGGGCATACCACCCCAATGAAAAGGAACCCTTATGGAACTATTCTCCTGGAAGATGTTTCTTACTAACCATGTAATATAACATAACTAGTTGGGCACTTGTTTGATAAAGCAGATGACCCTATGCTGGTCTCCCGCATACCCGGTTGTTTCATAACGAGAAGGTATTCGGACACCTCCGGACTCTAGGGTCCGAGGTTGAAGCGAAAAAGGTCGGCAAGACAAGCGATCTACAATCCGGCTAGAAGACATTTTGTATGTCATTTTATAATACATTGTCAAATCATTGCTTGTATTCTTCCTCAATCCGTCTAACAGGTTGTCTAATTTACTGATCTGTTGGGAAAATTTTCTTGACCAACTCCACTTGGGCGTATACTAAACTCACGGGATCTCCTTCCCCGGGCCCCACGAGTCCGACTTGACCATGTGGTTGGGATCCGCCTTCTTGTACAGCGTCTTTACCATGGCCCGAGCTTCTCACGGCACCTTGGCGGCGGGCGAAATCTTCCATAAATGGGCGCTGCCGCACTCCTGTAGCTTCTCCATAAGCTCCCCAAGACCCTCGGGTATGGAGAAGGCCGGCCATAACGCTGGATGGCGCCTCTCATAGCTTTGCCCGAACTCGTTCGATCGGTTGCAACAATTCGGGAAGTTGATCACCCGTTATTACGGGCATCTCCTCCATGAGGCGACTGTGAGCATACCTCTGAGACATATTACATCAAATTGACTTCCTCGCGAACTCTTCTTTTCAAGGAGTTCGCTCAAGCACTACTATATATGCGCGTGAAGCGTGATTCTCCTGCTTGGGCCCGGCGGCTCGGCCCGAGCATGCCTTTCAGCTCTTCTCCAAGCTGGGCATGGGCATCCTGGGCTTGTTCCTTTCATGCTGCACCTTATACGGCACCCTCTCTTGACCTTTAGTTGGCGCGAAGTTCTTACTGTCCGGATCTTGTCGGCAGCACACTAACGTCGTTTTTAGACTTGCGCAAAGGCCAACGCTACTTATCCTTCTAAAATAATGCGTTACGGGAGAGGTCCTGCGTTTCCTCTGCGCCCGGAACAATGCGGCCTCAAGTTGGGCCTTGCACTCTTGCAGCTCTGAGACAGTTGGGTATTCTTCTCGGTAAGATCCTGCATTTCATATGATCCTTAAATCAGTTAATATAACTACTTTAAGTCTCGGGAGACTCTTGGCATATACAACCGTTAAAATCTCTTACCGTATGTCTTTTACATCTTTGCTCCGTAGCTCTGGTAAAACTATCTTGGCGGCACGAAGGTCTGCGTCCCGTGTTAAAGGCATTCAGCGCCTCGGGGAGAAGCAGCGTCACGAAATCTTGTCGTGGCGCTGTGATTGAGGCACTCTCCACCTCGGACTTGGTGGCGGACAATCTTCGGCATCCTCTGTCGGAGACGTCCGGCTCGCGCCTTGCGCTCGCCTCCCCCTCGACCGGGTGCGGAAGCCCGGTGGTAGAGCTGGATTGACAACTTCCACGCCCATGATTCGGCGGGCGCCTTTTCCCTATAAAGTCATGAGCACTTAAAGCGCTTCCTAGGGCGTTGCTCTAAAATAAGGAATTGTGAGCTACACCTTTGCGGCGGCGCTTGTCGCGCCGCGCTCCTCTTCCGCCTACGGTCGGGTGGCCCTTGTTGGTCAGCCACATGAGCTCGGCTTCTCGCCCGAGGCACCTCCTGCAGTGCCATCATATACGGTGGTCGAGAAATAAGCAAGGAAGGAATAGCGGTGTCGGGGCTTGGCCGCAATCACACAGGGGGCGGGTTTAGTCGGGGTAGTCGGCCGTGATGGCGACTAAAGCATTATCCATCTTGAGCTGGTGGAACACCCGTCGATTAGCTCCACCTTTATGTCGGATCCTCTTGGGGGCGGATCCGGGATCTCTATGGATCCTCGGGCTGCGGGCGGACTTAGCATTCCCTCCACGGTCCGGCGCAGTTCTGCGTCGAAAGAATAACACAATGTAAGAAACTTAAGTTTCAAAAGGCGCAGGTCGGACCTGGCTGAGTGTTCACTTACCCAAGGCGGGGATTGTTCATGGAAAACCCATTTAGCGGGTTAAATCGAAGAAATCCTCCTTCTCCCGCTTATCTGGCGGACAAGATCGTCGCGGATCTTGGCCGATTCGGACCTTCTGCGACCATGACGGGTGGCATCATCCTCCGGTTGAAATCCCACATGGGGTGGCCCCTGTATTGTAGTGGCCGCACCCCCCGTGTAATGCATGTTTCCATGACTCCGATCATGGTCAACCGGGCATGGGCCAGTAACCTTATTGGCCCATCGGATAATGGGCGCTCTTGTCTTCCTCGATCGGGAGTCTCCGGGGCGCCAACTAAGCGTTTCTTGGAGGAGCATTCTTTGAACTCGGAGGCCGATCGAGCGAGGTCGGCAGCGGGCGTCTTCTATATAATACCATTCCGAAGGCCAGTCTTCGGGCGCCTTCTTAGGGGTTCCGGATGGATATCCGGTGTTGGAAATATGCCCTAGAGGCAATAATAAATTAGTTATTATTATATTTCCTTGTTCATGATAATCGTTTATTATCCATGCTATAATTGTATTGATAGGAAACTCATATACATGTGTGGATACATAGACAACACCATGTCCCTAGTAAGCCTCTAGTTGACTAGCTCGTTGATCAATAGATGGTTACGGTTTCCGACCATGGACATTGGATGTCATTGATAGCGGGATCACATCATTGGGAGAATGATGTGATGGACAAGACAATCCTAAGCCTAGCACAAAGATCATAGTTAAGTATGCTAAAGCTTTTCTAATGTCAAGTATCATTTCCTTAGACCATGAGATTGTGCAACTCCGGATACCGTAGGAATGCTTTGGGTGTACCAAGCGTCACAATGTAGCTGGGTGACTATAAAGGTGCACTACGGTATCTCCGAAAGTGTGCATTGGGTTGGCCGAATCGAGGCGGGATTTGTCACTCCGTGTAAGCGGAGAGGTATCTCTGGGCCCACTCGGTAGGACATCATCATAATGTGCACAATGTGACCAAGGGGTTGATCACGGGATGATGTGTTCTGAGCGAGTAAAGAGACTTGCCGTGCGAGAATTGAACAAGGTATCGGGATCCGGCGATCGAATCTCGAGCAAGTACTATCTTGCTAGACAAAGGGAATTGTATCGGGATTGATTAAGTCCTTGACATCGTGGTTCATCCGATGAGATCATCGTGGAACATGTAGGGAGCCGACATGGGTATCCAGATCCGCTGTTGGTTATTGACGGAGAACGTCTCGGTCATGTCTACATGTCTCCCGAACCGTAGGGTCTACACATAAGGTTCGATGATGCTAGGGTTATAAAGGAAGTTTGTATGTGGTTGCGAATGTTGTTGAGTCGGATGAGATCCGGACGTCACGAGGAGTTCGGAATGGTCGGAGGTAAAGATTTATATATGGAAAGTTGTTGTTGGGTTAGGAAAGGTTGGGTTTTTTGGTATTGTGCATGGGAAGCTTCGAGAAGGTTCGGAGGATTCGGAGGGTCGGAGGTCTGAAGGTGTTCCACCACGTCAATACAGTAGCATGGGCTGTGAGGCGCCCTTGCCACAATGGGCCAGGGCACCAGCCCCCAAGGCCCATCTTGCATGAAAGGGGAAACCCTAAGGAGGCCTCCACTTGACTTGGGAGGCCTCCTCCCCCTGGCCGCACCCTTCCTTGGAGGAAGGGGCAAGGCTCGCCTCCCCTCTCCCTTGCCCCTATATATAGTGGAGGGAGGGAGGGCAGCCGCTTTGAAGCCTGGCGCCTCCCTCCCTCCGTGACACCTCCTCCTCTCCCATGGTGCTTGGCGAAGCCTGCGGGATACCACGCTCCTTCACCACCACCACGCCGTTGTGCTGCTGCTGGATGGAGTCTTCCTCAACCTCTCCCTCTCTCCTTGCTGGATCAAGGCATGGGAGGCGTCACCGGGCTGTGCGTGTGTTGAGCAGCGGAGGTGCCGTCCGTTCGGCACTAGGATCATCGGTGATTTGGATCACGGCGAGTGCGACTCCATGAACCCCGTTCTCTTGAGCGCTTCCGCTTAGCGATCTACAAGGGTATGTAGATGCACTCTCCTTCCCTCATTGCTGGTTTCTCCATAGATAGATCTTGGTGACACGTGGGAAAATTTTGAATTTCTGCTCGTTGTCCATGATGGCATCATGAGCTAGGTCTATTGCGTAGATTCTTTGCGAGTAGAACACAAAGTAGTTGTGGGCGTTGATTTTGTTCAATATGCTTACCGTTACTAGTCCAATCTTGTTTGACGGTATTGTGGGATGAAGCGGACGGACCGACCTTACCGTACACTTCGTGAGGCAGGTTCCACCGGTGACATGCACTTGGTGCATAAGGTGGCTAGCGGTGCCGATCTCTCCCACTTTAGTCGGAGCGGATTCGATGAAAAGGTTCCTTATGAAGGGTAAATAGCAGGCATATCACGTTGTGGTTTTGCGTAGGTAAAAGCGTTCTTGCTAGAAACCCATAGCAGCCACGTAAAACATGCAAACAACAATTAGAGGGCGTCTAACTTGTTTTTGCGGGGTATGCTATGTGATATGATATGGCCAAGAAGAATGTGATGAATGATATGTGATGTATGAGATTGATCATGTTCTTGTAATAGGAATCACGACTTGCATGTCGATGAGTATGACAACGGCGGAGCCATAGGAGTTGTCTTTATTTATTGTATGACCTGCGTGTCATTGAACAGCGCCATGTAATTACTTTACTTTATTGCTAACGGTAGCCATAGTAGTAGAAGTAATAAGTTGGCGAGACAACTTCATGGAACACGATGATGGAGATCATGATGATGGAGATCATGGTGTCATGCGGTGATGATGATGATCATGGAGCCCGAAGATGGAGATCAAAGGAGCAATATGATATTGGCCATATCATGTCACTATTTGATTGCATGTGATGTTTATCATGATTATACATCTTATTTGCTTAGAGCGACGGTAGTAAATAAGATGATCCCTCATTAAAATTTCAAGAAAGTGTTCCCCTAGCTGTGCACCGTTGCGAAAGTTAAATCGTTTGAAGCACCGCGTGATGATCGGGTGTGATAGATTCTTACGTTCACATACAGCGGGTGTAAGCCAGATTTACACCTTGAAACACTTAGGTTGACTTGCGAGCCTAGCATGTACGGACATGGCCTCGGAACACAAGAGACCGAAAGGTCGAGCATGAGTCGTATAGTAGATCGATCAACATGAAGATCTTCACCGATGATGACTAGTCCGTCTCACGTGATGATCGGACACGGCCTAGTTGACTCGGATCATGTAATCACTTAGATGACTAGAGGATGTCTATCGGGGAGTTCATGAGATGAACTTAATTATCTGAACATAGTCAAAGATCTTTGCAAATTATATAAATGGCTCGCGCTTTAGTTCCCTTGTTTAGATATGTTCCTAGAGAAAATATAGTTGAAAGTTGTGATGGCGATTATGCGGACGGTGAAAGCTTTTGTCCTTAATGCACGCTTAGTGTCTGAACCCCAAGCGTTGTTTGTAGATGTTGCGAACATCGGACATACACATTTGATAACTACGTGATAGTTCGGTTAAATGGTTTAGAGTAGAGGCACCAAAGGCGTTTTGAAGCGTCGCGGAACATATGAGATGTTTGAGGGCTGAAATTGGGATTTCAGGCTCGTGCCCGTCAAGAGGTATAAGACCTCCGGCGATTTTCTTAGCCTGCAAACTAAGGAGAAGCTCAATCGATGAGCTTGTGCTCAGATTGTGCGAGTGCAACAATCACTTGAATCGAGTGGGAGTTGATCTTCCGGAGAGATAGTGATGTTTCTCAAAGTCATTGCCACCAAGCCGCTAGAGCTTCGTGATGAACTATAACATATCGGGGATAGATGATCCTTGAGGTATTCACGATGTTTGACATCGCGAAAGTAGAAATCAGAAGGAGCATCAATTGTTGATGGTTGATGAAACCACTAGTTTCAAGAAGGGCAAGGGCAAGAAAGGATACTTCATGAAGCGGCAAATCAGCTGCTGCTCTAGTGAAGAAACCCAAGGTTGAACCCGGACCGAGACTAAGTGCTTACGGAATAAGGGAACGCCTTTGGAGCAGCATTACCCTAGATACTTGGTAGATGAGAAGGGTGGCAAGGTCGATAGAAGTATATTGGATATACATTATGTTAATGTGTACTTTACTAGTACTCCTAGTAGCACCAGGTATTAAGATACGGTTCGGTTGCTAAGTGTTAGTAACTTCGAAATAAAGAGCTATGGAATAAGCGGAGACTAGCTAAAGGTGGTGACGATATGTGTTGGAAGTGTTTCCAAGTTTGATGTGATCAAACATCATAGCTCCCTCTACCATCAAGATTAGTATTAAACCTGAATAATTGTCATTTGGTGTTTGCGTTGAGCATAGACATGATTGGATTATGTCTATCATGTCTGATTATTCATTTAAGGAGAATAATGGTTACTCTGTTTATTTGAATAATACCTTCAATGGTATTGCACCTAATAGGAATGGTTTATTGAATCTCGATCGTAGTGATACACATTTTCATGCCAAAAGATATAAGATAGTAATGATAGTACCACTTACTTGTGCCTTGCCATGTAAGTCATATTGGTGTAAAGCATGAAGAAGCTCCATGTTGATGGATCTTTGGACTCACTCGTTTTGAAAAGTTTGAGACATTGGAACCATGTCTATTGGTGAATCGCATGATGAAACTCCATGCAGATGGATCGTTTGGACTCACTTGATTTTGAATCACTTGAGATATGCAAATCATACCACATGGGCAAGATGGTGAAAAGCCTCGTTTGGTAAGATGGAACAAGATAGCAACTTGTTGGAAGTAACACATTTTGATGTGTGCAGTCCAATGAGTCTTTGAGGCATCTGATGAATATCGTTATGTTCTTACTTCACAGATGATTCGAGTAGATGTTGAGTATATTTACTTGATGAAACACAAGTCTGAATTATTGAATGGTTCAAGTAATTTCAAAGTGAAGTTGAAGATCATCGTGACAAGAGGATAAAATATCTATGATATGATCATAGAGATGAGTATCTGAGTTCTGAGCTTTGTACATAATTAAGACATTATGGAAATTGTTTCACAAATAATACCGCCTGGAACACCATAGTTTGATGGTGTGTTCGAACATCATAGTTGCACCTATTGGATATGGTGCATACCATGATGTCTCTCATCGAACTACCACTATCGTTTATGGGTTAGGCATTAGAGACAACCACATTCAATTTAAATAGGGCACCACGTAATTCCATTGAGATGACACCGTATGAACTAAGGTTTAGAGAAACCTAAGCTGTCATTTCTTAAAAGTTTGGGGCTCTGACGCTTATGTGAAAAAGTTTCAAGTTGATAAGCTCGAACCCAAAGCGGATAAAATGCATCTTCATAGGACACCCAAAACAGTTCGGTATACCTCCTAATTCAGATCCGAAAGCAATAGGGATTGTTTCTTGAATCGGGTCCTTTCTCGAGGAAAAGTTTGCCTCGAAAAGTTGAGTGGGAGGATAGTGGAGACTTGATGAGGTTATTGAACCATCACTTCAACAGTGTGTAGCAGGGCACGAGGAAGTTGTTCTGTGGCACCTACACCAATTGAAGTGAAAGCTTATGATATTGATCATGAAGCTTGGATCAAGTCACTACCGAACCTCGTGGGGCGACAAGGAGCGTCTTGTTTGGAGTAGTGCGGTGATCTGTCTTAGTATTGTAAGGGCATATTTATTCCCTAGTGGTTTTGGTGATTGATGACAATGCTTTTGCGGACTAATCGTGTGCGTTAAGTTCTTTGGAGGATCATCCATTGGCGCGAGGCGATTTCCTCCCTCGGTGTTTTTATTCAAGGCGGTGTAGCTCCTGCGGTTCGTTGTTGGTGGACTAGTTTCGTAGGAGTCACCGTACTATTAAGAGGGATCCGCTTTGGTAAGACTAGGGTGGAATCAACACGTACACATCCTTATCACACCGTCGTCTTCCTTTTGCATCTTTGGAGCTGCCCTCTCTCTTTCGTTCTATTTAGCCTGTGCGGTGGTAGTACCGCGATCTCTGATGATAGTACCGCCGAAGCCCCCTAGCGGTAGTACCGCTCACGAGCGGATAATGCCGCTCAAGCGATAATGCCGCTCCGCTAAGCAGTAGTACCGCTCATGAACTTCGGCTATACTACCTCGGTAGTACCGCGCCTACTACCGCCTCGATTCGAGGCGATGTTTTCTCGTGTCGGGTTTTGCGGCACTAGTTGCGGCGATAGGAAGCGGTAGTACCGCTCTGGCGGTAATACCGCTCTACTCCGTGATAATACCGCTCTGGGGCGATGGCCTGCCTCTCTCTTCAGCAGCGGTAGTACCGCTTGGTAGGGAGGCGGTAGTACCGCCCTCAGCGGTAGTACCGCCCTTCCTAATGAGTAATACCGCTCTGTCTTGAGGCTGCTTAGTGGGGTAGCGGTTGGATGTGTTCCCCACTATATAAAGGGTCTTCTTCCTCCTTGTTGACCTACCTCTTTTCCCCCAAGCTCCATTGTTGCTCAAAGCTCCATTTTAGCCCGATCTCTCTCCTAGCCAATCAAACTTGTTGATTTGCTCGGGATTAGTTGAAAGGCCAGATCTACACTTCCACCAAGAGAATTTGATTCCCCACTTATCCCTTGCGGATCTTGTTACTCTTGGGTGTTGAGCACCCTAGGCGGTTGAGGTCACCTCGAAGCCATACTCCATTGTGGTGAAGCTTCGTGTTGTTGTTGTTGTTGTTGGGAGCCTCCGGTTGTTGTGGGTTGCCCCAACCTTGCTTGTAAAGGTTGATCGCCGCCTTCAAGGGCACCAATAGTGGAATCACGGCATCTCGCATTGTGTGAGGCGTGAGGAGAATCTGATGGCCCTAGTGGCTTCTTGGGGAGCATTGTGCCTCCACACGCTCTACGGAGACGTACTTCCCCTCAAAGGAAGGAACTTGGTAACACATCCTCGTCTCCACCGGCTCCACTCTTGGTTATCTTATCCCTTTACTTGTGCAAGCTTATTTGTGTTCTTATCCTTGCTTGCTCGTGTGCTTGTGTTGTTGCATCATATAGGTTGTCCACCTAGTTGCACATCTAGACAACCTTTATTATTGCAAAGTTTAAATTAGTAAAGAAAAGCTTAAAATTGTTGGTTGCCTATTCACCCCCCTCTAGTCAACCATATCGATCCTTTCAATTGGTATGAGCCTCGTCTCTTTTAAGGACTTTACCGTCCGTAGAGTATAGTTGGCGTCGTAGATGATGTGGGGAGCACTCCGGTCTTGAATCCGACATCATCTACGGAGATAGAGATACCTCGATCTCGTGAGGAATTCAATGTGGCGTTGGACACATTGAAAACCTCCATAATGGCGAGGTCAAGGACATGTTTAAGGAATTCCTAGAAGGGCTTAAACTTTCCACGCTTGCCGTGAAAGTGGGTGATCCCGCCAACAGGGGCGGATGCTAACTCCGATAAGGGGAAGCTACTAGTGAAAGCCCCTCGTCTAGTGGTAAGAATGGCACGGCATCTTAGCCCATGTGCAACCTCCGTTTATGGTGGACGATTCCTTCCACTCATTTGAATCATGCGGTCCACCACCTAAGATTGATAAAAGGAGGATTTTGATTCTTGGGTTTATCGTTTTAAGCGTCATTTAAATCATGTGAACACTAACCTTTGGAGAATCATTGAAGAAGGTTTCTATCCGCATGATCCGAGCAACTTTTCTCCTAGAGGTCGTGGACCATCAATTCAATGAGAATGCTCTCTTCATCATCCAAGAAGCAATCCTTCGAAGACCTCCCTCATCTCGGCCTTACATCCGTGCCAAAGATGCTTGGCTCAAGGTGGTTTCCATGTATCGAGGAAGCGCAAGCATTCAACGTTCAATTATGAAGTGGTCCAAGGCGAAGCCGATGAGTTTGCAATGAAGGAAGAAGAAGAACCTCGTGAGCTCTATCGGAGAGTAACCAAGCTTGCCGTCTCCCTCGGGATCATGGAAGTAAGGACAACGATGACAAGCTGGATCAAGCGCCAAATTTCTCAAGGCAATGATGCCATACCACAAAGCCATGTCCTCCGTCATCCGTCAACGACGGACTTCACACCTTGTCCTCAAGTGATGTGTTGGATGAGTTTGTGGCTATGAGCATATTGGACAAGACCGCCGACAATGCGGTGCCGCTCCCAAAAGAGCAAAAAGCCCAACCTCGCTTTGAAGGCCAAGACTTGTGTCGAAGAAGATGGAGAGGAGGAAGAAGAAGAGCAACCTCGAAGATACTAAGTATGATTATCATGAACACATGGCCCTTGCTTCAAGACAATTTTGGAGCAAGAAGAACTCAAGGCCCAACTTCAACAAGAGCAATTCAAGTGGCTCTAAGGGCAAGCAAGCGTGTGAGGGCGTGTTTCAATTGTGGCAATGTGAGTCACTTTGTTGCGGAATGCCCATATGAGAAGAGGAAGACAATGGTGGCAAGCTCATCCGTAAGGACAAGGTCAAGTCTTTCCCCAACAAGAGCAACTTTCAAAGACTCCTCACAAAGCCTTGGTGGTTCAAGAAGAGTACAATGAGGATGATGATGATGATGAGGATGGTGAACCGGTTGCCATGGCCTCCGTGGCCATTGCAATGACTCCTCGGGTGTCTCTCTTCGGTTCACCCAATGAAAACATCACCGCCAAGTGCCTCATGGCTAAAGCCACCAACAAGGTAACTCCCAACATCAAAACTACCATCATCAATCATTCTTCTTTGTGGATTGCATTGATGAACATGAGGACTAATGTAGAGGAAAATGAATTTGAGATCTTTATGAGTAAACTCAAGGGCAAATCCAAGAAGCGCCGTTGCTCTCTTGGAACAACTTAGTGAAGCCAATGTCATGATCGAGACTCATGAAGAAACCATCTCTAAGATGGAAGGGCATAGTCGTGACTATGCCGATGAGATTCGGATCTTTCAATGCTCTTGAGGAAGGCGTGGCCTTCGTTTGGCTCTTGAGGAGTCACTAGCGATGATCACGCTAAATTAAAGAAAGACCTTGATCATGCTCTTGTTGTGTCTCGTGTGCTTAGTTCGAGAAGGCAAAGCTTGGAGTTGATCTTGCTAGACTCAACGAGGACTTTGACACTCTCGACAAGGCTCACAAAGTCTTGAAGGGTGCTCATGCTAGTCTCAAAGAGTCTCATGATCAACTCCAAGTGAAGCTAACCAAGAAGAAAGCCACCTTTCCTCATATGATATTGATTGATAATGCAAATGCTACTAACCCTTGTTGTGAGCATGTGCATCTTGTTGAGAGAATGCTAAGTTGAAGGAGCAACTTGAAAGGGCCTTGTCACATGCATTCAAGGTGAGAAGAACCTTAACGACCTTTTGAGTAATCAAAAGGAAGTTGTAACCAAGGAGGGATTGGGTTGGCGCCCAAGCCCAAAACAGAAAGAAGAATGACAAGACCAAGCAACCTCCCCTCTCAAGCAAACTTTTGTGAGGGAGGGAGAGGTGCTTCAAGAAGAAGAAGAACCGTGCAAAGGGTGGCAATGCCAAGAAGGACAACGTCATCCCCATGAACATAGCGGCGACTTTAACCCCTCTTATGTGTTGTGCCGTGCTAGTGATGGGCATGTTTATGCTAAATTTGTTGGTTCTTCTTATGAGTACATTGAATGGTCTATTTGGGTTCCTAAGACCCTCGTTACTAACATCAAAGGACCCATTACCAAATGGGTACCTAAAACCAAGCATTGATCTCTTGTAGGGGTTTGCTTCGGTGGGGATCATGGTTGCTTGATAGTGGAGCAACAAATCATATGACCGGGAGCAAGGACATGGTGGTGGGCGTGCAAGAGATTCCATCTATGCCCACCGATGTCGAGTGGGGTGATGCATCACATTCTAAGGTATTGGGTCTCGGCAAGGTTGTCATTTCTCATGATCTTCGATCGAGAAAGTCATGCTTGTTGAGTCCCTTGCATACAATTGCTTTCCGTTCGTCAACTTGCAGTCATGGGTTTTGCTACTTTCTTTGACATTGATACCGTGGCCCTCTTGTGGAGCAAGACTCTTAAAGTAGCCTTTGTTGGGCATGTAAAGCGGTCTCTATGTGATTAACTTTTGGGCGACCCACTAAGACCGCGACATGCCTAATGGCTAAAGTTGGCGTGGGATGGCTTTGGCATCGCCGTTTAGCCCATGTCAATATGAGATCTTTGCAAAGTCTTCTCAAGGGGACCATGTTAGTGGACTAACAAATGTTAGTTTTGCCAAAGACCGTGCTTGGAGTGCTTGTATTGAAGGAAAGCTTCATGAGAAGGCTCACCCTCCCACAACTATCATATACTCAAAGAGACCCTTGGAGCTCCTTCACATGGATCTCTTTGGGCCACCATCATTGATAGTCTTGGAGGAAGAAAGTATTGCTTGGTGATCGTGGATGACTATTCGAGATACACTTGGGTATATTTCTTCAAGAGGAAGAGTGAGACCCAACAAACCGTCATCGACTTTGCAAATGAAGCTCAACGTCAACATAATGCAAAGATCTTGACTATAAGTGACAACGGCACGAGTTCAAGAACTACACCTTGGATGAGTTTCTTAGTGATGAGGAATCAAGCATCAATACTCTGCACCATATACCCCTCAACAAAATGGTGTGGCGGAGAGAAAGAACCGGACGTTGATGGATGCGGCAAGGACCATGATGGCGGAGTTCAAGTCTCCATACAACTTTTGGGCGAAGCCATCAACACCGCTTGTCATGCATCCAATCGGCTCTATCTCCATAAAGGCTTGAACAAGACTCCTTATGAGATACTCACGGCAACAAGCCCAATCTCAAGTACTTACGGGTGTTGGTGTAAGTGTTTCATTCTCAAGAAAGGTGTTCGTTTGTCTAAATTTGAAGCTAGAGCTCATGAGGGCATATTTGTTGGTTATGCTACAAACTCTCATGCTTACCGTGTCCTCAATAAATCCACGGGACTTATTGAGGAGGCGTGTAACGTGGAGTTTGATGAGAATCTTGGCTCCCAAGTGGAGCAAAGTGGCACTTGTGATGTAGGTGATGAAATTCCTCCCAAGCCATAAGAAGAATGGGAGTTGGCTTTATCCTACCCATTGAGGAACCCCTTGTGGCGAAGGAGAAGGACAATGCTCCACTCAAGTGGAGCCATCACCAACCAAGGCCCACATGCTTAGAAGAACAAAGTGAAGGCCCTCAACCTCAAGAACAAGACCAAGGGCAAGATCGTGCTCAAGGCGATGATATCACCTTAAATGATGCCCAAGGTCAAGTTCTCTCCCTCGAGCATGCTCAAGATGAAGGTCATGCTCAAGGCAGCGCTCAAGATGATCAAGTGACCCCTCCTCATCTCACCTCAGGAGGATTTAGGCGTCGTGCCGCCAAGATTGCTTCAAACTCACAACCAAAGGCCATCTCATGGAGAATGTGGTTGGAAGCCTAAGAAAAGGGGTAAGCACTTCGTAGACAATTGGCAAACTATTGTGAACATCACGCGTTTGTCTCTTGTGTTGAACCTCAAAAGGTCTATGAGGCGCTTGAAGACTCGGATTGGCTCAATGCCATGCATGAAGAACTCAACAACTTTGAGTACAACAAAGTGTGGAGATTGGTGCCAAGGCCATCGGAGAACCACAACATCATTGGAACCAAGTGGATTTTCAAGAACAAGCAAGATGCTCATGGGAACATCATTAGCAACAAGGCAAGATTGGTAGCACAAGGCTACTCCCAAGTCGAGGTATCGACTACGGTGAAACCTTTGCTCCGTTGCTCGTCTTGAATCCATTCGTTTGTTGATTGCTTATGCTTCCCATCACAACTTTAAGTTGCAACAAATGGATGTGAAAAGTGCTTTTCTTAATGGTCCCATTAATGAGTTGGTCTATGTCAAGCAACCCCCCGGGTTCGAGGACCCCTACTTTCCGGATCATGTGTATCAACTCGATAAGGCACTCTATGGCCTTAAACAAGCCCCACGTGCGTGGTATGACCACCTTACCGAGTTGCTACAAGATCGTGGCTTTGAAGTGGGGCAAATCGATCCCTCTTTTTACTAAGAAGGTCGATGGGGAGTTGTTTGTATGCCAACTATATGTTGATGATATTATCTTTGGTTCTCCTAACAAAGCTTTCAATGAGGAATTTGCGCTCTCATGACCTCCAAGTTCAAGATGTCTTGATGGGAGAGTTGAAGTTCTTCCTTGGTTTCGATATCAAACAAAGAAAGAAGGAACCTTCATCAACCAAGCCAAATACACTCAAGACATGCTCAAAAGATTCAAGCTAAGTGATGTCAAGCCGGCTACTACACCAATGCCCACCAAGTGCCAACTTGACATTGATCCCAATGGTAAGCGGTGGATCAAAAGGTATATCGCTCCATGATTGGATCTTTGCTTTACCTTTGTGCATCTAGACGGATATCATGTTGAGTGTGGGTATGTGTGCGGTTTCAAGCCGCACGAAGGAAAGTCACTATGTGGCGGTCAGCGAATCTTCGATATTTGGCTCATACCCCAAACTTTGGCTTATGGTACCCAAGAGGAGCAAACTTCAAGCTTGAAGGATTCACAGTTCGATTGGGCGGGAGACAAAGTGGATAGGAAGTCCACTTCGGAGGTGCCAATTTCTTGGTTGCTCTTTGGTAAGTTGGTCTTCCAAAAGCAAAGTTGTGTGTCTCTCTCGTCCACGAGCGGAGTATGTGGCGGCGGGTAGTTGTTGTGCTCAACTCCTATGGATGAGGCAAACTTTAAAGAATACGGTGTCAATTGTGACAAAGTGCCTCTTTGGTGTGATAATGAAAGTGCCATCAAGATTTCTCTCAACCCGGTGCAACACTTCAAGGCGAAGCACATTGAGATTCGGTATCACTTCATCCGGGATCACATTAGGCGAGGGAGATCGAGCTCAAGTATGTCAACACTCATGATAACCTTGCGGATATTTTCACGAAGCCCTTGGATGAAGCAAGATTTTGCGAGTTAAGGCATGAGCTAAATATCATTGATTTGAGCAATGTGACTTGAACCCGTGCAACCCCACCACACTCAATGTGATGTCTAGTTTAGGTGTAGGCATGGACATAGGGGGAGTGTTGTTCTCTTAATGAACTCTCCTCCCCTTTATGCATAAAACGATCAACTCTTTCACTTTAGCCATTGTTGATGGTGCTTGTGCTTCAAAGAGGAGTTTTGGTCATGGACCCAAGGATAATTCTTCGCGGTGCCATACCAATTGACTCAAACATAGGTGGCTCCGGCCACCGCCCTCTCTTGAGAGAGGCCTGAGCTCGCTCCTTTTGTGTTGTTTGCTTTGAAGGAGTGGGTTCCGGTTCGTGTTTCGTGTGTGTTGTTTTGCTGGTCTCTCTCTTGTCGTTGCCTTCCCGTTCCTTTGGTGTTTTTTTCTTCTTTTGTTTGCCTAAGAGGCCTTCTTTTGGTTCTTTGGCGGTACTACTGCTCTTTGGTTCTTTGGTAGCAGTACTACCGCTCAAGCGGTACTACCGCCCTCAGTGTGATACTACCGCTGGGGGCGTGGGTGGGGGTTATATCGGGGCGGGGGGTTTCTTCTCCCCATACCCATTCGCCGCGCCCCTCGCTGTTCTCTCTCTCTCCGACAGCCGGCGCCTTGAGAGGCTCGGCGGATCTCCCTCTCCGGGCCGTCCCTCTCCATTCCCTTGGTGGAGTCGATCCCCACCTCGTCCTCTTGCCATGGATGCGGTGTGCCCCGTTCTCTTGTTCTTTTGTCTAGGTTTCCAATCTAGCTTCTTAGGGGCGATGGCGGTTGCATCCTTAGATTTTGGCCAAATCTAGGCTTGAGTAGGATGGAGAATGCTTCTAGGCAGTTTGGATTAGTGTTTGGTTGGAGTATTTTTGAATTTGGTAGGGCGGAAGTACGGATCGACCACGGTAGTAGGAAGCGGTTGTTTGTACTACCGCTCTCCCAGCAGTACTACCGCTCTCCCGAGCAGTACTACCGCTGTGGCGGTACTACCGCTCCTCTACTACCGCTTGGGCGTACTACCGCTCAAGAGTCCTGTACTACCGCCCTCTACAGATTCCATCCTACTCCTACCTCTCCGTGATCCTCTTTGTTCGTTTTGTGACTTATGCTCGTTATTTACGGTTGTTTGCGTGTTTTGTGTGTGTGGTTCGGTGATGAGGTTCTGAGCATCAAGCTCGTCGTGTCAACCCAGTCGTGCCTCGTCCAAGCGCTACCGCACCTCTGAGCCTCTGGGAGGATCTTCTAGTGCTCCACCTCCTCCCCAAATCTGAGAGAAGGCTGGGGTCAAGTCAAAGCCGGGCAAAGCTGTGCCAAATATGCAGCCCAAGGAGTTACGGGCAAGCGCCCGGCTTAACCCGTATGAGGTCGACCAAGATCCCACTTTGGTCAACCGTCCGTTTGGAACAGGTTCGTTTGCCACCTACTTTGATGTTCTCAAGGCCAAGAAGAATCTCTATGTCAGCGTGCACTCCATCGACATCGAGCATATGAAGAGTGATCGACTACTTTGGTGAAGCTCTTGAGATGTGCACTCAGCTGAACATTCTCGGGATCATGCAATTCAACAAGGACTATGATCTTGATGTTGTGGCTCAGTTCTATGCCACAGTTCACCTTGGGGTGATGAGGACAGGACTCGACACTGGATGACAAATGGCAAGTTCTTTGTCATTCAAGTGGAAAGCTTTCATGCAGTTGATTGGGGTGGAAGATCTTGGACTTGAGTCTGCTGTCGGCTTTCGCCCCCACCGTCGAGCCCTTGCCACTCACAAGCAAGCTCGTGGCCCTCTTGCACTCTGAAGATCAACCACGAGACAAAGAAGGAGACCTATGAGCTGCTGCCTATCTGGATATACTTCACCGTATCTTGGAGAAACTCTTTTCCCTCGCATCGGGAATCTGGACCAGGTTCACTCTTATCTTGTGGACATGCTTCTCTTACATCGGTGGGAGAAGGAGGCGAGCACCGGAGAGTCCTTGGATATCTCTCATGTTATGTGGTGCGAGCTGGTTTACGCAATCTCCGGCGCAAGTGCCCGATTATGGTCCGTTCATTATCTGCTCATTGAGAAGGCACAGGATCATGTCTATCCCAAGGTGGCCTTTGGAGCTTGGAGACTTGGTTTCTCACGATGTCAAGCGTCGAGGAAGAAGGATAAGCTGGGGCACTCAGGCCCCTAGGACTGGTGTTCCGTCATCTGTTGCTGCTATGGGGCGAAGAGGAGGTTGAGTCTTTGAGGTGAGGATGAGGATGATGACTCGTGCCCTCTGGGACAGAGCCATCTTGGGCCAAGAAGCTCAAGGCCAAGGTAAAGCTCTTGCATGGAGTCTCACGGTCGATTACATGGCTCACGTGGCTGAGAAGAAGGCCGAGGTCGTCACAAGGAGCTCATCGTCGGTTAGGTGCTTCTGATCCAGTGGATCGAGGACCAGCTTCTTGAGGAGGAGGAGTGGATTCAGCAGCCTGCCCATGGACCGATTCTGAGACCGAGCACTTCGGTGGCGGCGGTGGTGCCGATGATTCTGCTGGGCTCGATCGTGTGTCCCTCATTTGCTCTCACACAGGGCCGTGGGCGCTCCCTCTCCTTTTGGTGTCTCGATGCCAAAGGGGAGAAAGCAAAGGATTCTTGAGTTGTGTCTCTTCGTTTCGTGTGTCTTGTCTTGTTAGTGTTTTGGTTGGTTTGCTTTGGTTGGTTTGTGCATGAGACCTAAGTTAGTGTAAGACTTAAGTTCGAGTCATATGGTGTGAGACATATGCTACCTTACCCTTCGATATCATTATCTATGTCTATCTAGCTCATGAGTTGCGTGCTTTCCTTGTTATATCATCTATCTGCTCTCATACACCATGCTTAGTTTATTGGTCTCTAAAATGTAGGGGAGCTTTGATCCGAGTATGTGTCTTTGTGCAGTCCAAAGCACTTATCTAAAATAGCACACATCGAGGGAGCCCATCTACATGTTAGGACCGTCGGGTTTGTATGCTTACTATATCGTGTTTATGCAAATCCGTATTGTCATCAATCCACCAAAAGGGGAGATTGTAAGGGCATATTTATTCCCTAGTGGTTTTGGTGATTGATGACAATGCTTTTGCGGACTAATCGTGTGCGTTAAGTTCTTTGAGAGGATCATCCATTGCACGAGGCGATTTCCTCCCCTCGGTGTTTTTATTCAAGGCGGTGTAGCTCCTGCGGTTCGTTGTTGGTGGACTAGTTTCGTAGGAGTCACCGTACTATTAAGAGGATCCGCTTTGGTAAGACTAGGGTGGAATCAACACGTACACATCCTTATCACACCGTCGTCTTCCTTTCGCATCTTTGGAGCTGCCCTCTCTCTTTCGTTCTATTTGCATACTGTGCGGTGATAGTACCGCGATCTCTGATGATAGTACCGCGAAGCCCCTAAGCGGTAGTACCGCGAAGCCCCAGCGGTAGTACCGCTCACGAGTGATAATAATAATGCCGCTCAGCGATAATGCCGCTCCAGGCAGTAATACCGCTTCATGAGCTTCGACTATACTACCTCGATAGTACCGCGCCTACTACCGCCTCGATTCGAGGCGATGTTTTCTCGTGTCGGGTTTTGCGGCACTAGTTGCGGCGATAGGAAGCGGTAATAGTACCGCTCTACTCCTTGATAGTACCGCTCTGGGGCGATGGCCTGCCTCTCTCTTCAGCGGTAGTACCGCTTGGTAGGGAAGCGGTAGTACCGCCCTCGGTGGTAGTACCGCCCTTCCTAGTGGTAATACCGCTCTGTCTTGAGCTGCTTAGTGGGGTAGCGGTTGGATGTGTTCCCCACTATATAAAGGGTCTTCTTCCTCCTTGTTGACCTACCTCTTTTCCCCAAGCTCCATTGTTGCTCAAAGCTCCATTTTGCCCGATCTCTCTCCTAGCCAATCAAACTTGTTGATTTGCTCGGGATTAGTTGAAAGGCCAGATCTACACTTCCACCAAGAGAAATTTGATTCCCCACTTATCCCTTGCGGATCTTGTTACTCTTGGGTGTTGAGCACCCTAGGCGGTTGAGGTCACCTCGAAGCCATACTCCATTGTGGTGAAGCTTTGGTGTTGTTGTTGTTGTTGTTGGGAGCCTCCGGTTGTTGTGGGTTGCCCCAACCTTGCTTGTAAAGGTTGGTCGCCGCCTTCAAGGGCACCAATAGTGGAATCACGGCATCTCGCATTGTGTGAGGCGTGAGGAGAATCTGATGGCCCTAGTGGCTTCTTGGGGAGCATTGTGCCTCCACACGCTCTATGAGGCGTACTTCCCCTCAAAGGAAGGAACTTGGTAACACATCCTCGTCTCCACCGGCTCCACTCTTGGTTATCTTATCCCTTTACTTGTGCAAGCTTATTTGTGTTCTTATCCTTGCTTGCTCGTGTGCTTGTGTTGTTGCATCATATAGGTTGTCCACCTAGTTGCACATCTAGACAACCTTTATTATTGCAAAGTTTAAATTAGTAATGAAAAGCTTAAAATTGTTAGTTGCCTATTCACCCCCCCTCTAGTCAACCATATCGATCCTTTCAATTGGTCTTGGGTTTATCGTTTTAAGCGTCATTTAAATCATCTGAACACTAACCTAGAAATTTGGAATAGCTCCAAGTGGAGCGTGGAAGCAGCGTTTACAATATGACCTAGAAATTTGCAAAGCACACACGGATCTGAAAGGTTCAGACTCGTTGACTAGAACCTCTCTCACAAGCAAAACATGATCAAACCCCAGAACTCATTGAGTCTTAATCACATGATGATGTGAACTAGTTTATAGACACTAGTAAACTCTTTGGATGTTGGTCACATGGCGATGTGACCTATCAGCGTTAATCACATGACGATGTGAACTCGATTATTGACTCTAGTGCAAGAGGGAGACTGTTGGAAATATGCCCTAGAGGCAATAATAAATTAGTTATTATTAATTTTCCTTGTTCATGATAATCGTTTATTACCCATGCTATAATTGTATTGATAGGAAACTCGGATACATGTGTGGATACATAGACAACACCATGTCCCTAGTAAGCCTCTAGTTGACTAGCTCGTTGATCAAGCAGATGGTTACGGTTTCACGACCATGGACATTGGATGTCGTTGATAGCGGGATCACATCATTTGGAGAATGATGTGACGGACAAGACAATCCTAAGCCTAGCACAAAGATCGTGGTTAGTATGCTAAAGCTTTTCTAATGTCAAGTATCATTTCCTTAGACCATGAGATTGTGCAACTCCCGGTTCCGTAGGAATGCTTTGGGTGTACCAAGCGTCTAGCGTGGCTGGGTGGCTATAAAGTTGCATTACGGTATCTCGAAAGTGTCATTGGGTTGGCATGAATCGATCTGGGATTTGTCACTCCGTGTGACGGAGAGGTATCTCTGGGCCCACTCGGTAGGACATCATCATAATGTGCACAATGTGATCAAGGGTTGATCACGGGATGATGTGTTACGGAGCGAGTAAAGAGACTTGCCGTACGAGATTGAACAAGGTATCGGATACCGGCGATCGAATCTCGGGCAAGTACAATACCGCTAGACAAAGGGAATTGTATACGGGATCGATTGAGTCCTTGACATCGTGGTTCATCCGATGAGATCATCGTGGAACATGTAGGAGCCAACATGGGTATCCAGATCCGCTGTTGGTTATTGACGGAGAACGTCTCGATCATGTCTACATGTCTCCCGAACCCGTAGGGTCTACACATAAGGTTCGATGGCGCTAGGGTTATAAAGGAAGTTTGTATGTGGTTACGAATGTTGTTGAGTCCGGATGAGATCCCGGACGTCACGAGGAGTTCGGAATGGTCGGAGGTAAATATTTATATATGGGAAGTCTGTTTTGGTCACCGGAAAAGTTTGGGTTTTATCGGTAGCGTCTGGGACCACCGGGAGGTCGAGGGTCCACCAAGTGGGGCCACCAACCCGGAGGGCTGCATGGGCCAAGTGTGGGAGGAACCAGCCCAGGTGGGCTGGTCGCCCCACAAGGGGCCCAAGCGCAAGGAGAGTGGGAGGGCAAACCCTAGGCGAGATGGGCCCTAAGGCCCACCCAGGCGCGCCTCCCTCTCCCCCTCGGCGCCACCGGATGGCATCTGGGGCTGCCGCCACCCTGGGGAGGGAACCCTAGAGGCGCAGCCCCTCCCTCCCCTATAAATACTTGAGGCACAGGGGCTGCCCAACACATGAGTTTTCACCTCTCGAGCGCAGCCTACCTCTCTCCTTCTCCTCTCCAGCGGTGCTTGGTGAAGCCTGCAGGGATTGCCACGCTCCTCCACCACCACCACGCCGTTGTCTGCTGCTGGATGGAGTCTTCCTCAACCTCTCCCTCTCTCCTTCTGGATCAAGGCGTGGGAGGCGTCACCGGGCTGTGCGTGTGTTGAGCAGCGGAGGTGCCGTCCGTTCGGCACTAGGATCTCCGGTGATTTGGATCACGATGAGTACGACTCCTTCAACACCGTTCTCTTGAACGCTTCCGCTTAGGATCTACAAGGGTATGTAGATGCACTCTCCTTCCCCTCGTTGCTGGTTTCTCCTTAGATAGATCTTGGTGACACGTAGGAAAATTTTGAATTTTTGCTATGTTCCCCAACACGTCACCGATCAAACCGGTAAACTGTATTGGCAAAGGATCGATGACGTCTATTGTAGGATCAAGCCAAAGAATAGTGGGTTCATCCATCGCACTTTCCGGTCGCTTCAAGGCCGGTGGGAGTTGATGAAGTCCGCTTGTGCTTTCGTTAGTCTGACCATGGACCAAGTGAGGGATGCACCACCTAGTGGAACCGTGGAGAGTGACTATGTGAGTACATATTTCTTCACTATTTTGATTATGTGTGTGCACTATGCTATTGGTGGGTTCTTATGTGATTCATGTGTGGTTGATAGGAGACAATTGCCGGCATGAGGTACATGGAGATGGCCGCTTCCAAGGGCAAGCCATTCCCATTTAAGCATGTTTGGTCAATTCTTCAAACCTTTGACAAGTGGAAGTTGAGGGATCAAGAGACCACACCCAAGAAGTCGGCAATGCTAAGGATGGATGATAGTGAAGATGAGGAGGAGAGGAACTTGGGCAAGCCCGAGGGAACCAAGAAGGGCAAGGTAAGGGTGAAGATGGAAGAAGAGGCGTCAAGCCTAAGGGAGAAGATGGACCACATAATGAAGGCAAGAGAGGAATTGACAACGAAGACATTGGAGACGAAGCTTCTTATCACCGAGAAGAAGAAAGAGGTCAAGCTTGCACAAGTTGAAGCAAAGCGTGAAGAAGCAAAGCGCAAGGCCGAGTTGGAGGAGAGGATGATCAAGCTCAAAGAGGCAAAGGTATGGAAAGAACTCATGGTGGAAGAGAAAAAGCACATGATGATGTCCAAGAAGGACATGAATCAAGACCAATTGCAATGGTGGAAGGACTACAAGGAGGACATCGCGGAGAGGAAGAGGATGTTCCGTGTTGCGTCCTCTACTTTTGGAGGTGACACTCGATGAGTAGTTGTGGTGATGGCGGTGTATGCGACTCCACGGTGTCCATGGAGATGCTTGATGGAGCCGCTTGTGGTGTAGGAGATGGCGCCGAGGTGCAACTTTTGGTGATGGTGCCGATGAGGCAGGAAGATGATGATTTTGTGATGTAAACTATTAAACCATGCATCAATGATTGTCATTTGGTAGTTTGTTTGCAAGTTGATTGTGTTCTTGTTGTCATAAATTGTGAGATGTCAAATGATAGATTTAAAGGTTGGGTCGAGGCAAAGACTAGAACCCTCAAATCCAATCCTTAAAGCAGTTTAAGGGTTGGGTTTGAGGTTCTAGTATTACCTCTATTCGATCCTTAAAAATATCAAAAGTGGCACTTCTCAACCCTTAAAACTGTTTTAAGGATTTGAAGGTTTGAGGGTTCTACTAGTAATGCTCTTAAGTTGGATTGGGGATGAGTTGTCGATGGGAACTAGAAATATCCCGTCGCCTCCCCTTATCCACTCGTGTGTGCGTATGGCCTGTTGGAGCCAACACACTAACTACTATCCCATGGCGTACAAGCAGCAAAGGAAAAAAAATCAAAAACAAAAATAAAAAAGGTGGCTTTGCCACGGTAGTAGGTTGTACTGTGCTAGCCTATTGCCATTATATTTCGTTTTCTTTTCTGATTAGCTTCTAGCTTTTTCAGTTTTTACGAGTGTCTGCGCCACTTCGTGGTGATTACCTCTGTGTGTTCTACAAAACAAAGATCTACGCCATTTCATGGTGATTATCTTTTGTAGAAAGTCATATTATGGGTCGTTTAGGTTTTTCCTAGGCCTTTATGTGGATTAAGCATATCATAGTAACAAAATAATTTTCGTTTGGTGCTATGATGTCTACATTATTGGTGACCACCTTCATGATTTTCAAATACTTGTCAATTTCATAGCATTTGTCATTGGTTGTGACTACACTGTCACATGCTCCATCAGGAGAGGATTCCAAGGCATTAGTGGCGACTATGCTACATATTATGCTATGAAGATAATTATGCAAAATACTTGCATATTTTGGTGACTACCTTCCATGAGTACACAACTTATGAGATGTGATCATAGAATTAAATTTAGTACTGGCTGAGAGGTTTATGCCACTCCATGGTGATTACCTTCATGTGTTTTAAATAACATAAGGTTATGAAGAGGCTATGATTGATTAAAATGTCCATAAGAGTGAGGCATCACTAAGTGGTTGATTACCTCTATGTGTTTAAGGGAATTAAAGGTTTATTCTTTATGAGGTGACTATACCTTTAATTTGAAGATACATCTTATTGTGATGATTACCTTCTTATGAAGGCTTGCTCATGAATCACTAAGAATCACCATGATCATGATTATGCTTAGCCATAGCATTTTCATTGTACTTAATTTACTGAAGGTAAGTTAATGCATGAGAATTTCATGCAATATATGGCTGACTTTTTCAAATGTAAATGCGATGTGATGGCACAAGGTGGATGTCATGATTGAACATGGGTCATGGACATTAATATTTTGTTGACCCATGGCCTTGTCGCCACTGAAACTCCACCATAGAGAATGTTATGGCTATTTATAAATAGCTGAAATGTGCAAATTTGCATTTACGTGACATCGCAATGTCTTGGTTCTTGAACCAAGTATTTAATGGATGATGAATATCCGTTTGCCCTTTTGGTACCACCTTAAGGAGAGATATGTTGTCATAAGCATCACACGAATGAATATTCATTTGTATTAAGGACTTCAAGTCTGTTGATGCTTATAATTCATTGTCTATAAATCAACACTAAGTTGAGATTATGTGATAAGGCATTCTCAGATCTTGATCTGATTGTATGTCCTTCTGCACTACGTCCTCATATGATGGTAAAATAAACACTGTCTTTGTTTTAGGGTGAAAATCGATGAACTTCTCATGAAGAGTCATCTGGTACAACCCTAACGGGTACTATACCATTACCTGAAATTTGTGCTAGTGCTTATAGTACTAAGCAATTTTGTGGCTAGAGTACCACGAGGAGTTGAGCGTAAAGTGATAAAAGGCGACAAGCAGAAATGGAGTATATATCTCGCAAAAGAATGTGTCATTTAAATAAATGATCACAATGAAAACTCCCAAGTTTGTCAAAGGGGTGGTTATGCGGAATATCATACTAATGATTACCAAACTATGAGGTTTTGGGTTGAATCATATCACCGACTCATTGGAGAAAGCGAATGAGTTTAATGGGATAAGTTTGAAGTTCGACTTCAAATGGACAACCAGAAAATATTCTGGTGCAGCATAAGGAGAATGCACTCCTCTACATTGATGATATGCTTGTGTAATAACATTCACAAGATATTTTGGAGATCTTATGTAGTCTCCTAGTTATCCCGAGATATCATTAGCCTATAAGTGTACTACTGCATGTAGTATAATTTGCAACATATTTTCCATGAGACATGATAGTTATGAGAAATTGAGTGTATGAATCAATTCATACTCAATATTATTGCATACACAATAATTTTTCCTCCTTTATCGGTCGGTATGAGGGCGATTAGAAAAATTATTGATAATTCATTGGCATAACATAGTTGCAATATTCGAAAAATCGTAAGATTTCATGTGCACTCCATGTGGCATAGGGAATTAGTTTTAAGGCACTCTCACCTTAAAATTTGATGAGCCACTCATTATTCTTGAACAGATTCAAGAACGATGCAGATTATTCAACCATTGGCTGGGTTATTTTGGTACTTCATGGTATTCATAGACACATCTAGATGGTTGTCTTAGGTGTGTATCATCCACACAAAACACGTGTTTAGTGAATTCAGTGCTCAAATTGGCGAATTTGGAGCAAATGATCATATGCATGGGATAATTCCATTGGAATGGATATTCATTGAATTTGATTCACGAGAATTCCATGGTCATATTCAGTACATCGTGTACCTACTCAGAATGGTGTGGCTAGATCTCTTGTCAAAGAGAGTCAAGTTGCATGGCCATTGCTACGGAATTGTAATTAACAAACATTTTTGTTGGTGGTAACATGCGGTCTCACACGCCACATGTTTGGTCTAAATGGGACCAAATGGATTTAATACCGTATCCCCTTGCGGTCTGTACGTGGAAAACAATGGAGTGTTTCCCATCTGCGGTAATTCGGTTGCATACCGATATCACCACCCCGACGTACATTAAGGGCCTTCACATATATTTGGGATCTATGTGAGGAATAACTGTGGTATGATAGTTAATCCGTCAAATACCTTAACCCTAGCGAGGGAGTTATTTGCAGCCCGTGCGTTGATTGCTTATGCAATAAGGACATTTCCTGGCATTAGGGGGAGAAATGTACCATATAGAATGTCAGAAAATGCATATGAAATGTCGTAGACATTTTGTCCACGTACTTAAGAATATGAACTAGAGATTCAGATTATGAGAAATTTGCAACATATTGCAAATAATCTGCCATATACATTTACTGATGACAAAGGTGTCATTGAATTCTCGTACCAGAATGAGTCGAGGTACCTAATAACCACTCTTATCCCCAGATGAGAGCAATAGGGGGAGAATTATGGTCACATGGGATTAAGTTCTCATATGTTTCCGCGGAAATAGAGGAAATGGTCTTCTCAGTCAGTAAATGTGATTCAACCTCGCGTTGAATGACACCTAAAGGATGCGCGTCATCCACAACCCAGCACAGGTGTGCACACATATTTTTGGTGTTGGGATATCGAAACACCTTGACTCCATTGTTGTGGGAAATCACAAGGAGTTAAGAGGCATAATGATAATTCCACTAAAGATATTGATTCATGAGAATCGAATATTGAAGTCTACATATGTCGACATAAATTTCTTCTTGAGAATTGCTGAAATCCTTTTGGGCCCTGAACCAAAATCCATGGAGAGTGTCGTTGGCACTTATATTGGTTCAAATGAAAGGAAGCAATTAGGAAGATTAGCACTCGCTCATCAAAATAGAGGTATTTACCATAGTAAAACCTACTCCGCATAAGTACCTTCGTTTATGAAGAGAAGTGATTTTCGTTCAGAAGCGAAAATAGATGAGTGGTGAAAGCGAGGCTTGTAGTGCAAGGGTTTCATGAGACCCAACATCAGTAATGATGTAGCATACCTTATCGGTATGAGGGAAATATGTCTCGATACTTAATTGGCAGTACAAATCCATGCGGTTGATATATGTAATGGCTGCATACTCGCATGGATCGCTAAGTTTGGAAATAGATATTGAAGTCATTGAAATGGCTTAATATTTCGAATTCAATGATAAATCGCAACAAGTGTGTGAAGCTCCATAAGTCATTCTATGACTATGAAGAGGTCGGAGAGTTGTGTGGTACAACCGACTAAGTGAGTTACTCCTCGATAAGGATTACTCTAATACTAATGATTTTGATGTGTATTCATGAAGATATCCTTAATTGGATTTAAACATGCTATTGATGTGGATGATCTTATCATCAATGTCTATACAAGACATATTAATTCAATACACACAATCATTTTGAGACAGATATTTGGGTAAAACCAAATGATGTTAAGTTTATAGCTTGAACATATTCCCTCGGGAATAAATGTATGTCAGTCTTTATATATCTAGAAATATTGAAAAAGTTCAATATGGATATATCTTATCAAAGACACATATGGTCATATTATACCTGACATGGGACACAAGTCCATCCAAACCTACAGGAGATGGTGAAATGATAGTGGACATGAAGTTCCATATCTGAGTACCATCGGAGCACTCATATATATTGCAAAGTAAGTCAGGCCTGACACTATACTTGTTGGCAATTTATTGAGAGTGCAATCCCCAAATAAAAGGTATAATGGTTGGTCTAAGGAATATCCTCAGATATGTCCAAGACACCAAAGGTCTTGATTAATTCCATTTGGGCAACCAAGATGGGACCATGGTGTGATATCCTGATAGTGGCTGATAATATGATCCCAACAATGCCATATTAAAGACTGAATCTACTGGAAGAGTATTCCGAGGAAGCCTTGAATAGACTCTAAATGAGTCCTTCCTATGATCATTCTGCCATAACTATGTTTGAAGCATGACAAGATATACATGTCTTTGCAGAATGACTGGTCACATATGAGATCATGTGAAGATTCATCGGAATCAATTATCATTATCTACCAAGATAATGTCACTTGTATTTCTTATGGGTTATATTTATCCTCGCAAATTACAGAAATGTGAGAGGATAATATGCAAACAAATTATTGTGAGATACACAATGTCTCTACCAACGTTTATATTCCAGAACCAGGTTCGTGGAATTGGTATGAGAAAGCATTGATGTTTGCAAAGTTCAGGGGAGTAAAATCCCAAGTTATAACTTGTTGGTGATCTCTAGATCATTCATATTGTACTCTTTTTTCCTTTATGAGTTTTCCATGATGGTTTCTCATATAAGGTTTTTAACGAGACAATATAAATACAAATACGGATGTATGCCATATTGGTTTCTCCTTATATTTTTCCCACTGGGTTTTAGGAGTTTTCATGGCATATTGTATGTTTTCTTCTCAATTTTTCCACAGGGTTTTGGAGGAGAATATTTCAAAGATGATCGGTCTCAAGGACAAGCGAGGATTAGGGGAAGTGCTAGGATTTAAATTAATTCTATTATTAGGGATAATCCTCCCTTGTGTAAACGGACGTCGGTTGCCACAGGCACCCGTTCGACACTCCCGACCCCACGATCGGACGCATCCGTACGTGGCGACAGTTCCTTATGTATATAATCCTCATGGATCATCAATGAATGTTACAGTTCGATCAATTCGTTCTTTCACGTTATCATTTTTTCGACGTTTAACAGCGTGCGCATATGCACCCAGCCAGCGCGTACTGCCGCTGACACGTACGTACAGCTCGATGGAAACTGCGACGTAGGTGTAACTTCGGGTTGCTGTCGGAACAAGGACGTGATACTCGCCTGCTAGCACACACAGGCGCGTTGACATGATAGGCATCGATCGGGCTGTTTCCAGAACAGACATGTTGAGTACGAGAGAAGGCGCGCTAGCTACCATGCACAAAAATAAAAATACATATATATTGAAACATACGAATACGATACTACGGCCCTTCCTCGTCCACCCGTTAATGCTGTCGTGTTGGTCACTGTTCCCAGGTCCTTAGCAGGAGGTGATCGCATGCTGATTGCACATCTACCCATGGCTAGAGCCTAGATCAGCTGCATGTGCCGCGTGAGCACCAGCATCTTGTACACGGGGTCGACTGTGTCGCTGGTACTGGTCGTTCTCGGGTCTAGACCATGCATGCATGGTTTCGCTGGTGGAGGTCAAGTGGTCAGCAACAAGAGCACTGTAAACCAGTTATGCTTGCAATGCAAGTCAGAAGAGAACCGCTATTAGCAAGTCAATCGGTGTCCACCTCCCCAAGACAGCGTCACTAGTGCGGCACGTAAAACACGCAGAGAGAAAGCGCTAGTACGCTCTCTCCTCTTTCTCTCTCTAGTCGATGACGTTTACTGTTTAATACGTGACCACTGGTCAGCTTAAGAGTGTAAAACCATTTATCACGCAGTAGTGCTTGTTTCGCACGAAAGTCGCAGAAGTATCTAGCGGCGGAGATTAAAACGGGAAAGGAACAAAATACTACAAAGTCTGAGAAAAATTGTCAACTCAGCGTTGATCTAAAAAAAAAATTTGTCAACTCAGCGTTGGACTCTTAACTGCTAAACACAGCAGAGAGCGACCCTAATTTTGGCACGCCCAGACTTTTCCAACAGCTTACACCGAGTCGACAACGCCAAGAGCATGCATGCACCGTCTCGGCGCTGTCTTCTCTCATGTCTCCGTCGACCCAACTCGCCGTATCCATCTGTTAACTCGATCGGAGATCAATCCTGACCCGGAAAACGGCATGTGGAAACACCACCACCGCCATTACTGTCCCGTGGAAAACCCAAGTAGTACCTTGCCTTCGACGGTTTAAAAACGTGCCGCCTGCACCCAGCGCGTCGTGCTGCCGTTGACACGTAGGTACAGGTCGATGGAAACTGCGACGTAGAGTTTAATTTCGAGTTGCTGTCAAAATAAGGACGTGCAGGTCGCCTGCTACACACACACACACGCATTGACATGATAGGCATCAATCCGTTTCCAGAAACAGCACATTGAATATGATGAGACAACTACTATACTAGTACATGCGACCCTTCCTCGTGCACCTGTAACCCGTTAATAATAGTGTTTTGTTGCTGGTCACTGTTCCCAGGTCATTAGTGACAGACAGACGAGCGCATGCTGATTGCATTTACCTACGGCTAGATCAGCCGCATGTGTCGCGTGAGCAACAACATATGCACGGGCCCGACTGTGTCGCCGGTACTACTTGCTCCGCGTCTGGGCCATGCATGCATGCATGGTTTTGCTGCTGGTTAAGGTCAAGTGGTCATCAACAAGAACACTGTAAACCAGTTATGCTTGCAATACAAGTCAGAAGAGAACCGCTGTTAGCAAGTCAATCCACGACCACATGTCCATATGCCTAAGACAGCGTCACGAGACGAGTGCGGCGCGTAAAACACGCAGAGAGAAAGTGCCAGGACGCTCTCTCCTCTATCCCTCTCTGTCCGAAATGATGTCTACTCCCTCCGTTCGGAATTATTTATCACTGAAATAGATGTCTAGCGTATTTTAATTACGATACATCATTTTTCAAAACAATAATTACGAACGAAGAAATCTTAGGGCAGTCCGCATCAGCATTCAAGAGCTAACAACGCCCCGAGCAAACCGCGCACGGCACAAAGGTGGCCGGCCGGAGATCCAAGCCGCTCCGCACGCGACAGGTGTGTGTGCGTCGTTTCGTACCACGTCGGCCAGATTTCCCCACCACGCCACGCCACCACGCAACTTACTATACTACCACTACAACGTAGCTATCCCGACCACCGCTCCTCCTCGCGGTTCACACGCCCAGATTTCCCTGACAGTGGTTAGTAGTTAAGCTCCCGACCGGGCACTCGCTAAGCGAATTGAAGCAAGATAGATAGATCCGGTTTGTTGAGACTTCCGAGAGGTAGGTTAGGTCAGGTGGTCGTCGTCCAGCCCGCCCGCCCGCACGCGCAGCCCACACCTCCACGCAACTCTGCATGCAAGCGCGCCAACGCGGTGGGTGCAGTCCGCTTACCTGAATCGGCGACGGCGCCCGCGGTCAAGCCAGACGCTGCCCACCGTCCCCGGCGACCCGGTCGCCCGGAGCCGGACACCCCCCTATATCCCCCGCGCATGCGCCCGCTTCCTTTCATTCCTCGTTCTCGTCCGACCTCACGTACTCCCACGCTCACAAGTCACAACTACGTCCGAGGTGCAGCAGACCAGCTCGGTGGCAAGATCGTCGATCGGTCGACGACGCATGGTGACCATGCCGTCGTCGGTGGTGGCGGAGCTGGAGGGCACGCTGCTGCGCGACGCCTGCACCTTCCCCTACTTCATGCTCGTGGCGTTCGAGGCGTCGGGGCTGCCGCGCTTCGCCGCGCTGCTGGCGCTCTGGCCGGCGCTGCGCCTGCTGGAGCTGCTGCTGGGCCGGGGCGGCCTGGCGCTGCGCTGCGCGGCGTTCGTGGCCACGGCGGGGGTGCCGCGGGCGGAGCTGGAGGCCGTCGCGCGCGCCGTGCTGCCCAAGTTCATGGCCGACGACGTCGACCCCGCCGCGTGGGCGGCCTTCGGGGCCTGCGAGGGGAGGCGCGTCGTCGTCACCCGCATGCCCAGGGTCATGGTCGAGTGGTTCGCCAGGGAGCACCTCGGCGCGCACGACGTCGTCGGCTGCGACGTCGAGTACAGCCGGCTCAGGCGATGCACCGGGCTCCTCAAAGGCGGCGGCGACGAGGCCGTCGCCGACCGTGTGCGTGCGCTTTTCCGGGACGGCGACCTGCCGGACCTCGGTCTGGGCCGGTCGGAAATGGCACGATCGTTCTTGCCCTTCTGCAAGGTGAGCTGTGCTCTCTACGAAGTTCTTACCGTACATCTTTCATGAAAAAGCATTATTTTCTCCTTTTTCTTTTTTGGACTCATCCCACAAATCACATTAATTAAGAAGAACATAACTAAGTGCTAGACAACATATTAATGTTGCATGGCCCTTCTACTCTTTTGAGCATTGGTTGATTTTACATTAAAAACAAAAAATGACAGAATTTAATGCAAAAATACCTATATTTGCCTATTTCCATGACAATGAGCCTGACAAATAAGATATCCCGCTTTTTTTAGACGGATATCAAACCGAAAAGGGAGGAAGGCTTCTGAATTCCTTTTGGAAATTCTGCAAATTTTGACGAGTTCCATTTATTTTAGATTTTGTTCTGTTTTTCTAAAAACAATTTGGTTCGTTTTACATGGGCTTTGGGGAGCTCAACTTCGGTTGAATCACTCCTGCCAGACTACAAACCTTTGGTGCAGTTTTTTTTTGTTGTAAAAGCATGCTATTAATTTTAGAAAATCAATTCACTTATTACTTTTATTTTCACAAAAACTATGGGTTCGATTTTTTCCACTTTGCCTCTGATTTTTTTTAGGGATTGCCTCTTCATTTTTAGTTGAAGCCCTGAGCATGGGTAACTTTTTTTTCTTCCAAAAGATGAGTAACCAGTACTTACATGACATCTGAATACGGTATGTGCATGGATGCAGGAGCAACTCCAGCCGCCGTTCTCCACGGACGACGACGAGGACGTGGCGAGGCGACCGAAATGCGCTCCGTTTCGGCCGGTCATCTTCCACGACGGCCGGCTGGTGCGCCGGCCGACGGCTCTCGTGTCTCTCGCCATCCTCCTCTGGATCCCCCTCGGCGTTCTCCTCGCCTTCGTCCGAATCACCCTCGGCATCGTCCTCCCCATCCAGGCCATCCCCTACGCCGCCCCTTCGTCGGCGGCGCCGTCTTCACGCGCGGCCGGCCCCCGCCCGAGGAGCGGCGCAAACGGCTCGCCCACGGGCGTCCTCTTCGTCTGCACGCACCGCACGCTCATGGACCCGGTGGTGCTCTCGTTCGTGCTCGGCCGGCGCGTGGCCGCCGTGACCTACTCCCTCTCCCGGCTCTCGGAGATCCTGTCGCCGATCCCGACGGTGCGGCTGACGCGCGACCGCGACACGGACGCGGCGCGGATGCGGGCGGAGCTGGCGCGGGGCGACGTGGCGGTGTGCCCCGAGGGCACCACCTGCCGGGAGCCCTTCCTGCTCCGCTTCTCGGCGCTGTTCGCGGAGCTGAGCGACCGGATCGTGCCGGTGGCGACCAACTACCGCGTGGGCCTCTTCCACCCGACGACGGCGAGGGGGTGGAAGGCAATGGACCCCATCTTCTTCTTCATGAACCCGAGGCCGGTGTACGAGGTGACGTTCCTGAACCAGCTCCCCGCCGAGGCGACGTGCGCGGCCGGGAGGAGCCCGTCGACGTCGCCAACTACGTGCAGAGGATACTCGCGGCCACGCTGGGGTTCGAGTGCACCACCTTCACCCGCAAGGACAAGTACCGGGTGCTCGCCGGCAACGACGGCATCGTCGGCGCCAAGCCCGCCCGGCGACGGCGACGGCGACCAAGCCGGGATGGCAGCGCCGGGTCAGGGAAGTGCTCGGGTTCTTGCGCTTCACCAAGATCGATTAACCACTCAACTGGCTACATGCTGCTGTATATCTGCTCAACAAGAAATTGTAACATACTACAGACATTAGAAATTCACGTTAATCTACACGTTTGTTTTAGTTTTTTTCAAAAGAAAAGTGTTCGATTTTGGCGCTGTACTTCAGGCGAGTGTACTAGTGTCTGTAATTACAAAATGCTAGACTTACGGGATTCCGGCTACAGGCGACTGTTACGGGATTAGGTGTCCTTGTCTCATTGATTCTCCTCCCGTGAGTTCAGCTGTGGTAAATCTCAGATCTCCACCTCATCTTCGTAAGGACTTTCCGTAAAAATTGTCCGTAGCTGTAGCAAAGTTCCTGTAATTAATGAGCTTGTGTCGTTGGTAGTTGAGCAGTCCTCCGGTCTGTATTATCTTATCTCCATTCTTTTCTTATAGTGATGGGTTTGATTGAAATCGTTTGGTATTTGCTCTTAGGTGAGAGGATTTTTTCCCTTCTGTAGTTGAGCGATTGGATGCAGCTTTCAGCTGTTCCGTGCGCGAAAGAACGCCACGTACTGTATTACTTTTGGAGTGAGCAGGGATGAGTAGTTTTGGTTCTGTACGGTTGTGATGTCAAAGTGCAAATAAGTAAGAAAGGAAAAAAATTGAAAAAAGGAAAAGTGTCAAGAGTGGGATTTGAACCCACGCCCTTTCGGACCAGTACCTGAAACTGGCGCCTTAGACCAACTCGGCCATCTTGACTTGATGTCTAATTAGAACAAAGAGTTTTGTTATGAGAACTTGAACAACAAAACTCTCCTAGCATAATACTAGCTGATACCCGCGGGGCGGCACGCCGCGCCTTGCTTATTGGCAGTGATATGTGTTGTTGTATAGCAAGTAAATATTCTTATGTTGATGATTTTTTTCCAAAAAAGAGATTGGCATGATTAGTTCGGCATTCATTTTTTATGGGATGGTGATCAAAGGAAGGGAGAAAAATATTGGTTGGCCGTTTTGATCGATGAGATAAATGTAAATTTTTATAGTCTTGGCTCTCTTCCCTTTAAACTTGGGCGGAGTGTATGCATGTTATATGAGACATATGTGGATCGAGTCCTTAAAAGTGAGGTTTGATGTGTGGATCAAGCTCAAAACATGTGTTATCGATGCACACGTGTTACATATTCATGTGAAGGATGATGATACAATTTGTGTAGCTTGTGGCACAATGGGTTTCTTTTTTATAGATATTGTTCGATCTCGAATGTTCTAGCCTAAGGGAAATGGTGCTAAAATAGGGATTCGTTGTGTCTGCCGCATTGCATTGTTTCTCACTACAGGAATCAGCTACTTTGCCGTCTGCCATGGCGGACGGCAAAACATGAATAATGGCGGACGGCAAAATCCTTTGCCGTCAGCCACGAGACGGCAACAGCTCCGCAGCGTAGGCTACTGATAAACAGCTACTCTGTATATTGTTTTTATGTGGACTAAAATATTCATAACCTTGGAGCTATCACGGATGCTATATGGACTTGAGGAAATAGAGTGCAATACATAAAGGAAAAAAGAAGATTTTATTTCTTATGGCGATAGAGTAAATGTTCTACAGTGTTCTGGTTTTCCCTCTGTGATAGTGTAGTAAATAACTTGACCGAATTATTGAACTTGGTTGTGTGCTGGTGTATGGCCAATATATGGATTGTAGGATCATTGGTAGTTGGGTGTTGCGAGCACATGTGATACAATTAAATATTTCGTTTGGGTACAGGTGATACAATCAAACCTTTATTGGGTTACATTGCATCACCTTGGGCAGTATATAAGTCAGGAATTCGAGAACATGTCAAGTTTATTTATTGATGTCATTGTGCCCTTGTGCATTTAGTAGGAGGTCGATGAGTTTAAATAAGGTTAGCTACACGCTGCTTGTGAAGTGTGCTGAACGGTATCTTTTGTCAAAACATGGATTGACAACAATCGTGGGAGTTCCACGTGATGAGGAATGAAGATGTGAAGCTTGCATGATGAAAAATATTGCCCAGATCTAAATGACATACATGTACATGAGAGTAGAGGGATGTACAACAGAAACCGATAAGAATAACAGATTGAAAAACCTTAACAAACTAACTGGCTAACAGTACTGTCAGTGCTACAACATGAAGGATCACTCCCATATTGTGCAGAAGTGTACACAAAGAGCACCATAGTATATATATGTTCCTAAGAATATGAACATCCATGAGAAAGTAAGAAATTTGCATACATTAGGAGCTCGTTTCAGCATGAAATAGTTGACTTGTCGTCATATTTTCTCAGTAACAATGGCAGAGCATGATAAGAAGGATAAAACAATACTAATAGACCAAGTCTATACTTTGTAGGAACTTGAGGGACCAAAACATACTTTTCTCCTTAAGTTATTCATTGAAAAAAGGAAAATAACTGCAACCAAATGTCACTAAACTGATGGAGTGACATATGAGAACACCCTCCCAACAGAACATTCTGACAAAGAGGATGTTCATTTTCAAACTTTCTTGCAGAGCCCGTGTAAGCTCCCCATCTTCTAAATGATCATCAATACCTGGTTCATTAAAAAAAGAATGACATAACATTAAAATGGTGCTTTCTATCAACTCTTCATTTTTTATAGCCTCCTTAACCTACAACTGCTATTCCAAGATCGGGAATTTAATGACTCATACCACCAAGACAGTAGAATATAAATTAGAGATTATCAGAACTGGTTTAGATTGGATAATACAAACTTAGTGTTTCCCTTCATTTGATCTTTCTCGACAAAGAATAGTACAATAGTGCGATAAACAATGAAATAATTAAATAAAGCAACATCCGGTGACTTGTATAAAAATACAATATGGCACCTAATATTCACGCGCCATCATGAGTTTGCTTCTGATAAGAAACAAAGAGCTATGTACTCGAGTTAGTAAGAAATTGTGTATCTACACCATCCGTAAACGGATCCAGTGTGAGACCATCACCTAGCTACTACAAGCATGCATCAACTCCACACATCACACATGCAGCAGCAGCACGTAAGCCCTGCACGCACGCGACGCAACAGCCAGCGCAAGCAAGAAACACGCCGCACACAGCGAATCTTGCGACAGCAGGTGTTGGAAATATGCCCTAGAGGCAATAATAAATTAGTTATTATTATATTTTATTGTTCATGATAATCGTTTATTATCCATGCTATAATTGTATTGATAGAAAACTCAGATACATGTGTGGGTACATAGACAACACCATGTCCCTAGTAAGCCTCTAGTTGACTAGCTCGTTGATCAATAGATGGTTACGGTTTCCGACCATGGACATTGGATGTCGTTGATAACGGGATCACATCATTTAGAGAATGATGTGATGGACAAGACAATCCTAAGCCTAGCACAAAGATCATAGTTAGTATGCTAAAGCTTTTCTAATGTCAAGTATCTTTTCCTTAGACCATGAGATTGTGCAACTCCGGATACCGTAGGAATGCTTTGGGTGTACCAAGCGTCCTGGCAATAACTGGGTGGCTATAAAGGTGCACTACGGTATCTCGAAAGTGTCTGTTGGGTTGCACGAATCGAGACTGGGATTTGTCACTCCGTGTAAGCGGAGAGGTATCTCTGGGCCCACTCGGTAGGACATCATCATAATGTGCACAATGTGACCAAGGGGTTGATCACGGGATGATGTGTTACGGAGCGAGTAAAGAGACTTGCGGTAACGAGATTGAACAAGGTATCGGTATACCGACGATCGAATCTCGGGCAAGTACAATACCGTTAGACAAAGGGAATTGTATCACGGGATTGATTGAGTCCTTGACATCGTGGTTCATCCGATGAGATCATCGTGGAACATGTAGGAGCCAACATGGGTATCCAGATCCGCTGTTGGTTATTGACCGGAGAACGTCTCGGTCATATGCGCATGGTTCCCGAACCCGTAGGGTCTACACATAAGGTTCGATGGCGCTAGGGTTATAAAGGAAGTTTGTATGTGGTTAACGAATGTTGTTGAGTCCGGATGAGATCCGGACGTCACGAGGAGTTCGGAATGGTCCGGAGGTAAAGATTTATATATGGAAAGTTGTTGTTCGGGTTCGCGAAAAGTCGGGTTTTCGGTATTGTATGGGAAGCTTCGAAGGTTCGGAGGATTCGGAGGTCGGAATTGTTCCACCACGTCAATACAGCAGCATGGGCAGTGAGGCGCCAGCCTTAATGGGCAGGCGCCCAGCCCTAAAACCCATGCGCATGGGAAGGAGAAACCCTAAGGGGAGAGCCTCCACTTGACTTGGGAGGCACTCCTCCCCCTTGGCCGCCCCTAGATGGGATCTAGGGCTGGCCGCCCCTAGGGGTGGAACCCTAGGTGGGCGCAGCCCCTCTCCCCTATATATAGTGGAGGCAAAGGGCAGCCCAACACACGAAGTTCTTCTCATGTTGGCGCAGCCCACCTCTCTTTCTCCTCATATCTCGCGGTGCTTGGCGAAGCCTCTTTGGATCTGCGCTCCTCCACCACCACCACCCGTTGTGCTGCTGCTGGATGGAGTCTTCCCCAAACTCTCCCTCTCTCCTTGCTGGATCAAGGCATGCGAGGCGTCACCGGGCTGTCACGTGTGTTGAGCAGCGGAGGTGCCGTCCGTTCGGCACTAGGATCTCCGATGATTTGGATCACGGCAGTCGACTCCTTCAACCCCGTTCTCTTGAGCGCTTCGCTTAGCGATCTACAAGGGTATGTAGATGCACTCTCCTTCCCTCGTTGCTGGTTTCTCCATAGATAGATCTTGGTGACACGTGGGAAAATTTTGAATTTCTGCTCGTTCCCCAACGATGGCATCATGAGCTAGGTCTATTCGTAGATTCTTTGCATGAGTAGAACACAAAGTAGTTGTGGGCATTGATTTTGTTCAATATGCTTACTGTTACTAGTCCAATCTAGTTTGACGGTATTGTGGGATGAAGCGGCTCGGACCGACCTTACGCGTACACTTCGTGAGGCGAGTTCCACCAAGTGACATGCACTTGGTGCATAAGGTGGCTAGCGGTGCCGTCTCTCCCACTTTAGTCGGGCGGATTCGATGAAAGGGTCCTTATGAAGGGTAAATAGCAATTGGCATATCACGTTGTGGTTTTGCGTAGGTAAGCGTCCTTGCTAGAAACCCATAGCAGCCACGTAAAACATGCAAACAACAATTAGAGGACGTCTAACTTGTTTTTGCAGGGTATGCTATGTGATGTGATATGTCCAAGAAGAATGTGATGAATGATATGTGATGTATGAGATTGATCATGTTCTTGTAATAGGAATCACGACTTGCATGTCGATGAGTATGACAACGGCGGGAGCCATAGGAGTTGTCTTAATTTATTGTATGACCTGCGTGTCATTGAACAAACGCCATGTAATTACTTTACTTTATTGCTAACGGTAGCCATAGTAGTAGAAGTAATAAGTTGGCGAGACAACTTCATGGAGACACGATGATGGAGATCATGGTGTCATGCGGTGGCGATGATGATCATGGAGCCCGAAGATGGAGATCATAAGGAGCAAAATGATATTGGCCATATCATGTCACTATTTGATTGCATGTGATGTTTATCATGTTTATACATCTTATTTGCTTAGAACGACGGTAGTAAATAAGATGATCCTCATTAAAATTTCAAGAAAGTGTTCCCCTAAGCGTGCACCGTTGCGAAAGTTAAATGCGTTTGAAGCACCGCGTGATGATCGGGTGTGATAGATTCTTACGTTCACATACAAGCGGGTGTAAGCCATATTTACACACGAAACACTTAGGTTAACTTGCGAGCCTAGCATGTACAGACATGGCCTCGGAACACAAGAGACCGAAAGGTCGAGCATGAGTCGTATGGAGGATCGATCAACATGAAGATGTTCACCGATGATGACTAGTCCGTCTCACGTGATGATCGGACGCGGCCTAATTGACTCGGATCATGTAATCACTTAGATGACTAGAGGGATGTCGATCTGAGTGGGAGTTCATGAGATGAACTTAATTATCTGAACATAGTCAAAAGATCTTTGCAAATTATGTAAATGGCTCGCGCTTTAGTTCCCTTGTTTAGATATGTTCCTAGAAAATATAGTTGAAAGTTGTGATGGCGATTATGCGGACGGAAGAAAGCTTATGTCCTTAATGCACCGCTCGATTATGCTGAACCCCAAGCGTCGTCGTGGATGTTGCGAACATCGGACATACGTTTTGATAACTACATGATAGTTCAGTTAAGCGGTTTAGAGTTAAGGCACCAAAGGCGTTTTTGAAACGTCGCGGAATATATGAGATGTTTCGAGGGCTGAAATTAGGATTTCAGGGGCTCGTGCTTACGTCGAGAGGTATAAGACCTCCGGCGATTTTCTTAGCCTGCAAACTAAGGAGAAAGCTTAATCGTTGAGCTTGTGCTCAGTTATGCGAGTGCAACAATCACTTGAATCGAGTGGGAGTTGATCTTCCAAGTGAGATAGTGATGTTTCTCCAAAGTCATTGCCACCAAGCTGCTAGAGCTTCGTGATGAACTATAACATATCGGGGATAGATATGATGATCCTTGAAATATTCGCGATGTTTGACACCGAAAGTAGAAATCATGAAGGAGCATCAATTATTGATGGTTAGTGAAACCACTAGTTTCAAGAAGGGCAAGGGCAAGAAGGATACTTCATGAAGCGGCAAATCAGCTGCTGCTCTAGTGAAGAAACCCAAGGTTGAACCCAAACCCAAGACTAATTGCTACGTAATAAAGGGAACAACCCTGAGGCAGAATTACCCTAGATACTTGGTAGATGAGAAGGCTGGCAAGGTCGATAGAAGTATATTGGATATACATTATGTTAATGTGTACTTTACTAGTAATCCTAGTAGCACCAGAGGTTATTAGATACCGTTCGGTTGCTAAGTGTTAGTAACTTGAAATAAAAGGCTACGGAATAAGCGGAGACTAGCTAAAGGTGAGTGACGATATGTGTTGCAAGTGTTTCCAAGTTTGATGTGATCAAACATCATGCGCTCCCTCTACCATCAAGATTAGTATTAAACCAGAATAATTGTCATTTGGTGTTTGCGTTGAGCGTAGACATGATTGGATTATGTCTATCACAATGATTATTCATTTAAGGAGAATAATGGTTACTCTATTTATTTGAATAATACCTTCAATGGTCTTGCACCTAAAGGAATGGTTTATTGAATCTCGATCGTAGTGATACACATTTTCATGCCAAAAGATATAAGATAGTAATGATAGGACCACTTACTTGTGGGGCTGCCATGTAAGTCATATTGGTGTAGAACGCATGAAGAAGCTCCATGTTGATGGATCTTTGGACTCACTCGTTTTGAAAAGGTTGAGACATGCGAACCATGTCTATTGGTGTATACGCATGAAGAAACTCCATGCAGATGGATCGTTTGGACTCACTTGATTTTGAATCACTTGAGATATGCAGATCATACCACATGGGCAAGATGACTGAAAAGCCTCGGTTTCAGTAAGATGGAACAAGATAGCAACTTGTTGGAAGTAACACATTTCGATGTGTGCAGTCCAATGAGTCTTGAGACATCTGATGAATATCATTATGTTCTTACTTCACGGATGATTTAAGTAGATACTGAGTGTATTTACTTGATGAAACACAAGTCTGAATTATTGAATGGTTCAAGTAATTTCAGAGTGAAGTTGAAGATCTTTGTGACAAGAGGATAAAATGTCTATGATATGATCATAGAGATGAGTATCTGATTCTGAGAGCTTTGTACGCTATTAAGACATTGTGGAATTGTTTCACAATTAATACCGCCTGGAACACCATAGTGTGATGGTGTGTCCGAACATCATAGTTGCACCCTATTAGATATGGTGTGTACCATGATGTCTCTTATCGAATTACCACTATCGTTCATGGGTTAGGCATTAGAGACAACCACATTCACTTTAATAGGGCACCACGTAATTCCGTTGAGGCGACCTTTGTTTGAACTATGGTTTAGAGAAACCTAAGCTGTCGTTTCTTGAAAGTTTGGGGCTGCGACGCTTATGTGAAAAGGTTTCATCGTGATAAGCTCGAACCCAAAACGGATAAATGCATATTCATAGAATACCCAAAATGGTTGGGTATACCTCCTAATTCAGATCCGGAAGCAAAAGTGATTGTTTCTAGAAACGGGTCCTTTCTCGAGGAAAAGTTCCTCTCGAAAGAATTGAGTGGGAGGATGGTGGAGACTTGATGAGGTTATTGAACCGTCATTTCAACAAGTGTGTAGCAGGGCACATGAAGTTGTTCCTATGGCGCCTACACCAATTGAAGTAGAAGCTTATGATAGTGATCATGAAGTTTTGGATCAAGTCACTACCGTACCTCATAGGGGACAAGGATGCGTACTACTTGAGTGGTACAGTAATCCTGTCTTGAAGGTCATGTTGCTGA
>JAHIAM010000678.1:0-45671 GCA_021605205.1 Aegilops longissima
CGACATTTTACTACTCGAAACACTTATGTTTTAAGAGTGTTTGTGTAGTTCAACTTGAATGTCACACGGTGACTTTGCTTAATTTTGTGGAGCGCACAAAGGAGATGAGATTGTTTCCACTCTTCATGGCGAGTTGTTTCAAATCTTGGTCTCATCCACATGATGTCTGATGTGCTTTGAGATGTTGTGCTACTTGTTTTGGTACTGTTTTAAATAAATGTTGAATTGAAGCTATTGTATTGTTGTCTTTTCCCATTAAGTAGTGAACAAAATGGGACCAACCGGACATGATGCTTGTTGCTTTGTTACAACAAATTCAGCATCACCCCTTTATAAGCCGATGTGATGCCACTCTCAGAATTAACTCTGAATCTTATTTCAAAGCTGCAACACTTGTTAGGGATTGGCGGGATTACCATTTTGTGGCGCATGTTTCATCCTCCTTTATTAGCGATAATTGATTCCTTTTTTGCCTCTGTTTAACGGGATATCTATTCAACTTGTTGCTATTGCGACATTTTTGCTTAGCTCTTGAAACACTTTGATTTCATTGCAATTTGCACAAAAGCGAGATTGGATTTCCTATTAGTGTTGGCAGATTCGTATTTTATCTGGTGGTCTCATGAAAGGCGGTATAGGCCTTCATCCACATGATTGTGCGAATGTGCTTTGAGATGTTGTGCTACTTGTATTGGTACTATTTTAAATAAATGTTGAATTGAAGCTATTGTATTGCTGTCTTTTCCCATTAAGTAGTGAACAAAATGGGACCAACCCGGACATGATGCTTGTTGCTTTGTTACAACAAACTCTGCATCACCCCTTTATAAGTAGATGGAAGCACATCACTGTTGTTGCGCCCACTCTCCCTGGAACTATTTATGCTTTTCGTTAATCTAATGCATTTGGTAAAATTAAGCAATGCCACTCTCGAATTAATTAACTATTGAATCTTAGTTCAAAACTGCAACACTTGTTAGGAATGGTACTATCTGCTTTGTAGTTCTTTCTACATGTTTAACCAAGGTATTGTTAAGATAATGTCTCTGTTAAAATGAATCGATTGCATTGTTTTAGGAATGATACTTTTACTTTTAGTTCTTTATACATGTTGAAACAAGGCATTGTTAAGATAATGTCTCGTTAATATGAATGAATCCTGCTGATTGAGAATTGCTACTCTCTGCTTTGTTTCCCATTAAGATAAGGTAGATCGGTAGATGTTTTCTTACGGGAGTACAAGTCATCAACCGTTATTTCTCGATAATTGTTTCCCTTATACCTTTTGTTGCTTACGGGGATATCACAATTAAAGCTGGTTTTATTCCGACTTGATTTTAGTTCAAGCGCACAAAAGGAGCCAATGTGTCCAAAACAAAGCTGCTGCATTCTTTGGTCCGATTGGTCGTTCCACTTTGCAAAAAAAGCGATCCTTGTTTGCGCTACATTCTGAAGGAATGACGAGAAGCTTTCTGAGTAGGCCTTCCACTATGTAGGCAAAAAAGGTGCCAATTTCACCTTTTCTTAGTTTGGCACGAATCCCTCCATTACTACGGTGGTGCCATAAATATTGACACGGTGACATGACTAATCTGCGAGACCATTGGCAATTTAACAACCGTGGGGTGCCCAGGCAAAAAGTGCCCAAACAAGTACAAGCGACATGACTCCACGATCATAGGCATTACATATTTTGAATGGGAAAAGCTTGTCAAAGTTTAATCATTGATGTTAGCAAGCGACAGGACTCCACGATCATAGGCATTACATATTTTGAATGGGAAAAGCTTGTCAAAGTTTAATCATTGATGTTAGCAAAGGCGTTAGTTTAATATATTGGAATTGGAAAACCTTGTCAAAATTTGCTCATTGATGTTAGCGGAAGACATGCATTTGATATTTTTGAGTGGGGCGCCCTTCTTTGTGAGCAGGCGTCAGTGTGTTTTCTATTCTGTATTCGGTTTAGAAGTAAATAGTTACTCTGCTGAGATATTCATGTGTTAAGAGTTTGTTACGAATATTGTCTATGTAATGCGGGCCTTGTGTTTGATTGCAAAGTTGAGCTTGGAATGTTGTGGCATGCGGCATCACGAGCTATTCACCATGCCTCCGAGAATAATGCTTCGTATTGTTTTGCATGTCGATCTAATGCCGATGATTTGCTTGTTAAGAAGATCATCCTCTTACATTGTTTCCGTCGTAAGAAGTTCATCGTCGATGTTTTAGAGCCTGTTTGGTTCAATAAGTCACGACTTATAAGTCGGTGACTTAAAACTTTGATGACTTATAAAGTCACGCTTTGTTTAGTTGTCACTGACACACCTTCCCACACCAATCAACATCATGCAGTGGTGGGACCCACAAAAATGGGATGACTTATAAGTTTTAAGTTGGGGTGGAGCAATTTATGACTTATAAGTTGAGGTGACTTATAAGTCGAGTGCATTAGCAAAATAAGTCACTTTTTCACTTTTAGACTTATAAGTTGGTGACTTATTTGGAACCAAGCAGCCCTCATTCATAACCTATCGACATGTCGGGTGGGTTAGGCGATGAAACCATATGATCTTGACCAACTCATGATATTAGGCGTGATTGGATCGTGCGTTTTCCAACCAAAACGCTTGTAAAAGCGGCGCTTGTAAATTAAAGAGATGGTCTCGGGGAAGGCGCTTGGTTGGTCGATTTCGACTAGTAAAATATCGAAGTACTTCACACCGATAAAAGCAGCTGAATGACACTCGGACGATTGCTAATCCAGCCATTAGCTCTTGTTTCAGCCTTGCCCATGGATGGCATGATCATACGTCGTGCATATATCGTCTGGTAATATCGTCCATATAGCGATGCTCATAAAATATACTGTGGTCTCTCAAATTACGCGTAACCCGTCGGTTTTACTTACAGGACCTCGGGCCTTCGATGTGAGTAAATTACACTTGTATGTTATCTGAGGTTTGAAATAAACGAGAGCTCCCAAGCGCGGCCTTACCGTTTCATGCCGTCTCGGTTTCTCGAAGGTGCTCATAGGTGTCCGATGATCACGGCTTCTGAATGAGCAGCGGTATTTATGTCGAGACCTCGTAGGGCCATGAGGCCCTCTCCGTTGTCCTTGAGTTGTTGCGCTGCGCCGTGGCATCGAGCATTATTAACATGGTCCGAACATGAGGATTCGAGGAGATGACTTTATTTTGTTGGATGACACTAAGGGACCCACTAGGGCCATAGCGTCAAATGCGTGCATAAGTGCCTCCTTATTATGTACAACTATATTTTTTTGCTTTCTCCTGGTTTCACGACATCACGGTCCCACACCATTGTCAACCTATGTAGTCAATATAAATGAGAGAATTGCACAAGGTGCGGACCGGCATGAGGGACCAAGCAGCTCGAGCGATATTTGTCATTTTTGAGGCATGAGCACTGAGAGTTTTCTTGGCGATGATTTCGTTGTTGTTCGAGGAGGAGAGCGAGGGTATTATGGCGGGTGTGGCCCGTCTAGCCCGAGCCAGATATCCAGCCGGATACTACTTTTTCAAGATGAAAATGGCTAGCCCAGCTATCGTCTTTTGAGGAATACCGAGGCAAGGTCAACTTGTTATTCTCCCTTGTTGGCTGCAAATCTTTCCTAGGAGGGATGCATTAGGCTTAACGAGGAAAATGGGCTTTAAAAATAATAAATGGGATGTAATTATAAAAAGCTGGGCGGTAACTATAAAAATGCAAACACGAAATTAGTTTATAAAATATTATTTATGGATTTGAAAATCTTAAATTTTCATTGTTCTTGCGTGCAATGTTTAGTTGGATTTTCGTAATACAAATTTATATTTAATCGACTAGAAATTTCGGGATAAAAATATTTCGGATCCCATCAAAATGTGGGAAATTTTATGGAATTCTGTCTTCAATGGTTGGTTGAAATTATTAATCCTTGTCCTAGCTAGAAAATGGGTTGTACTTTTAACAAACTATAAATGGGTTGTTGTAAATTCCATTAGAATTCAAAAATGGGTTGTACATTTTACAAAATGCAAATGGTCTATAAGTTCTCTGCGATACACTTGTGGGCCTACTAAGTGATCGTCCCTAAAAAATAAGTTGGGCGTATGCAAGGGCTTTGTCAACTTATTATAGTGAACCTACAGGTTCTAGCTTGGCGGTGGCGTTGGATGTCTATCCAGCGGATGTCGTCTTCTTCTTCAATCTCGGATATTCTTAGCTTGACCGCCCAAAAATGATTCCTCCCACGACATCTGAGGCGCACCGTTTAGGAGGCTGACTTGTGGGCCTACTAAGTTGGAGCGTACCAAGGGCTTTGTCAACTTAGTCAATATAAATGATTCTAACCCGGTGACGTCGATGTCCATCCAGACGGACGTAGTGCTTCTTCAACCTCTGGTCTTCTTGGTCCGGCCGCCCAAGCAGCCCGGTCGTGCGCCTGCTCCACGCCTCCGTGGCCATTTGTCTTGCCTTGAAGCCTCAGCGCCATACTACTCCCACATTGGCGGGGCCATCCCTCCACTCACACCCCCTGTTATTCTCTGGCGAGCAGCCTCACCTTGACCAGAACAGGTGAACCCTCGTACTCCTCTCTCGCGGGCTTCCTTTGCTGCGTCTTCCCGGCTCGCGTCGTCCCTTCCTAGGCGTCGCCGTCGTCCCACATACAGTGCTCTCGGCGTGGCGTGGTCCAGCGTGGTCAGCGACCGACTTCCATCGGAAAAATCTTGTCGTGGAGGCGGCAATTTGGGTCCACGGCGGCCGCAAGGAAGTGCCTCCTTATTACAGCATAAAATAATTATTCCTCCACGGCAGCGAGGGACCCACAGAACAAGCCACCTTATTTCGCCAAATAAAACATTTCCCCACATTTGGGGACCCACGGACGGGCCTTTGTATTTCACAAACGTTCCCCTCGTTGTCGGCTCGGACCCACCGGAAGTGCCTCTTTATTACGCACAAAAAATGAATACTCCCACTGCTGGTGGGACTCACCTTGGTGGGAAGCTGACTTGTGGGCCTACTAAGTTGGTGAGGGGACGGAGGGCTTTGACAACTTAGTCAATATGGCGATTCTAGCTCCGGTGGCCGTCGATGTCCATCCAACAGCCGTAGTGCTTCTTCAACCTCTGGTCTTGTTGCTCGGCCGCCCAAAGCAGCGCCGGTCGTGCCGCTTGCTCACGCCTCCCGTGGCGGCTGTGCTACTGGGAGGCCTCACCGCTACTATTCCACCTTGGGCCGGGCCCTGCGGCGGCAGCCTCACACCGCGGCGAGCAGTGAATACTCATACTCCTCTCGCATGGGCATCCCTTGCCGCGTCTTCAACAGCTCCGCGTTGTCCCCTTCCTAGGCCTCGCCGTCGTCCACATACTGGTGCTCTCGGCGTGAGTGGTCAACATGGTCGAGCGACTTCCATCGGACGTGGGTGTCGCGTCGAGGAGGTGACGGCTGGGTCACTACCGCGCACAAGGAAGTGCCTCCTTATTCACCGGAAAATAATGATTCCTCCACGGCAATGCGAGGGACCCACGGACGGGCCACCGTATTTTCGAAAAAACGTTTCCCTCATTTGTTGGGACCCACCAGCTACATCTTCATGCATGAGGAAGTGCGTCCGGGGCAAAAACAAAGCGATTCACCCTCATTGCTGGGACCCAGACCATCTTCGCGAGCAAGGAAGTGCACGGCGGTCGTGACCCCTGGTGAAGCGTCGTGGCGTTGTCATTACGGTGGCGAGCGATATGCGTACATACTGTTCAATGTAGGTAGCGCGCGTGTCATAGTAGAAGCGCGCGCGTGTTGATGTAAGCGGCGCCGTAGCATGTACGTGCGTCATTACAGCGGCGGTGCAAGAAATAAAATACAGCCACGTCACATACATACGGGCGGGGATGCTGAAAGTAAGCGGACATCGTGGGCTCGCGGAAGCCGATCTTCACGAGCCCCCAAGCCCGGGGCCTCGGGAGGCTCAGGAGTGCAGTGGCTCCTCATGGACGTCTCCATCTCCGCTGGGGCTGGGCCGCTTGGCCTCTTGAGCCTCGAGGATGCTCCCCATGGCGCTGGCGGCGTGGCGGCAGCGTTCGGCACGCCGTGGGGCATCTTGAGCGTAGCTATGGGGTGGGCCTTGCGGCGCCCAGCGTGAGGGCGGAAGTGCTCTGAGGCGGCTCGGTTGAGCCACGGTATGTCGGCTTGACAGGCAGCCCACCATCCTCGCTGGATGGGGAGCTGGCCAGGAGTGGCGGCGGATGCCACTCATGACTCTTGACTCCTGCAGGCTCTGAATGATCTGGTGGCCGAACTCCTAAGGGTTTGGCCCTCCTTGCCTCGCTCCTTCACAGGAAGCGTGCTGAAACACGCCTCCAAGTGGTGCCCAAGCGCCTCCCTCGTGACCTTAGCATGGTTGGTGGACCTCCGGGAGAGCCCCGAGCCTTGCTTGAGGCGTCAGGCGCGCCTTCCTATCTGACGAAGGAGGTGCCCCTGAGCGGTAGCGGACCACAGGGGGCCTGCCTCCGGAGGAGGTCGGGCCTGGTGATGTCTTCTTCTTCTTGGCAGCGGTCTCGGGGGCCTCCGCTCCTGCGATCTGGGTCTTCAAGTGATGCGGCTTGAAAAGCTCGCTCCGGGGAGCACTGCTGCGTCTCTTTCTTCACAAGGCAAGTGATGACTCCGCGCTTCTGGCATCTTGAGGGGCGTTGTAGCCGTGATGAGTCCGCGGCCATGAACTAAGCAGAGCTGATGATTCCGCCGCTTCCTACCTGCACCTCGTCGCCTCGCTAGGATCTAAACTACCAAAGGAACAACACAAGAGACACAAGGTTTATCTTGGTTGGGCCACCATTGTGGTGTAACACCCTACTCCGGTGTGTGGTGTGGTGGATTGCCTCTTGGGCTGATGATGAACAATACAAGGAAGAACAGCCTCGCATGGTGAGGTGTTCTTATGGCTAGGATCTCGGTCGGATTGGATCGAGGCTAAGATGAGGCGAGATGTCTCCTCTCTCGATTCAAGATGCCCTCGGCTCTTGTGTGTGGCTAGTCCTATTTATAGCGGAGGCCACAGGCCTCTTCCCAAATATTAATGGGAAGGGCACCAACAATCGGCCATTTGAAGGGAACATCTAGTACACTTTCTGACTAAAGTTGGTCCTCGCTTTGTCAAAGGCTCTGGCGGTGGCGGCTTGGAAAGCTCGATGACTTCCTTCCTGCCGTTCTGACGGTCTTGGTCTTGTATTGCAAAGCAGGTGCCTTTGCTTGATGCTCTGCTGCGCTTGCCCCTTTGCACAAGAGGAAGCGAGGACCTTCTGCGGCTGGTGGCGCCCTTTGGCGCCCTTGGTAAATCATGGCTTGTGTTATGGGCACCTCGTGAGGTACCCGCCTTGATCTCTCCGCCTCCTGCGAGCCAGCTGACAAGGCCGTGCGAGAGCTTCACATCATCCGCCCCAATCTCAGCCCCTCGCGAGGTCTCGGCTGTCTTGATGAAGATGGGCGTCTTGGGCCACCCTTGAGCCATCCTGCGGGCGCCGCGCGAGCAAGTCAGGTACCCCGTTCCCGGAGCAGTGAGCCCCGGGCCCAAAGCGGCGCTGGACATGGCTGGCGAGAAAGCGAAGGGCAAGTCACGGCCCGTGAGCCTAACAGCCTGCGGCCTCGGGTATGCGTGGCGGTTGATTGGACATGGGTGCTCACTGCTTCCCCATGATGCCTCGGCAGCTGCAATTGACAAGTCCACCGCATGCAAGCGGGTCATGATTACCCTCGATCGTGGAGGTCGACGGTTGGCCTTCCCCATCCATAAATGTCTGAGCAGCGCGTGCCCTTCGATCCATCTCTTCTTGCTTCTCCTTCTTGCTCCACTTTGCGGCAATGGCTCCGATCGCCCGTTCTCCATGGAAGAAGGAAAGGCTCCCGAGAGGTCGACCGCTTCCGAAGAAAACGTCTAGCTCTATGCACGTCGAGATGAGGCGCCCGGCGGAGAAGTGTCGAGCCTTGGTGCGGCGACCACCGCCGGGTTCCGCTGCCCTTATCGCCCATTTTGAGGCCACTGAAGGAGTTGGCCTTGGCGCCATGGGCAGCCTTGCCGTTGGCGTCGGCGGAATCCGCAGTGGTGCATGTTGTCCCTCACGGAGTCCATGCAGGGCTCCTCCAGGAGTTTGTGCTCCACAATGCCATGCCTCCTCAGTCTTGGATCCGCCTTCCTCCCTCCTTACCGCCTTCGTGATGCCACAGAGGATATTTGGAGCTCTGGTTGCAGCCCATGGCTGCAACACCCTCATGACAAGAAGCGAAGGCATGATCGTCGCTCAGGCAAGAGTCTTCATGACTCGAGTGGGGCGAGATCGCCTTGGTCTGCGGAGACGAGGCGCCCTCGCGATCCACAGGTCTGTGGTGCTTCCATGATGCTCTTCAAGGTCTTGATGCAGACGGGCCTTGGTGGAGTGCTGCCACAGAGAGAGGTGGTCGGGCCACTGCCTGGCGAGACCCAGGCTCGTCGGCCGCTCCTCAGCAGCTCCTCGGTGGAGGCGGCGGAGGATCAGCGACTCCGTCAGGCTCTTAGCGACCCGGAGGCGGCGGCAGCCTCTGAGCCCTCGAGCTGCGCGCTCTCGGGCGAGGCGGGGGCTCGGCGAGCCGCCGCCTCGATCTGGATGAGGTTGGCGCGGTGCTGGCAGCCCTTGTTGATGATGGCATCTCATGATGGCGTGTAGTTAAGCGTTCTTTAGGATCTGCTTCCTCTGTTCCCTGCGAGGTCGAGCGCGCCATGGCTTGTAAGGTGCACAATGGTTCTGTTTGTTAATATGATCCTTATAGAGTGAAGTAGTGCGAGATGCTTATTCCGTCTTAGCTTAGTTCTTCCTTCCGAACCTCCGAGGGCTTGGTGCTCTGCGCCCGTGAGTCCCTAGTCCCAATGCGAGGCTTGGCCGTCGCTGGAATGCCGGTCGCGATGCGTGGTCAAGGCGAGGAGGTGGCGGCCGGGGTCGATGAAAGCCCACGAGTCGCGATGCTCGGAGGTCCCCTTTAAGCGCTCAAGCAACCATCGTTCGGCGAGAAAGGGCGGGCGTTGCTATGCAGGATTGAATTAGGTGCGAGGTCGGCCTGCAATAGCTAGTGTTTGGGAGGTGACTTATCTCGGGAGTCAGGAACCGCTTCAGTGCGGCGCTTAGGTCAGCGCATCGGCGGCGAGGTTTCTGGGGAGGTCAGCGTGCCTCTTCCTCTCGCCTTTGCTCCCTTTCACTCTATGTCCTCGGGTCCCGGCCCTCGGCGGGTCTCGGCCGTCGCTTCGTATGCAGTCGCGATGCGTGGACAAGGCGGAGGTGAGGCGGGAGAGCGAGTAAGGAACCCATGAGTCGCGATGCTCGGTACCCTCCCCCCTTTAACGTGCAAGCGGTTGGCAGACGAGTGAAGAAGGCGCGTGAGGCCTCACTGGCGCTGCTTCTTGAAGGATCTGCAGGCTCACCACAAGAAGAACAAGAGTCCGCCATGACAAGCGGCGGTCGGCCGTTAGTTGCTTTGGGCCGGGTAAGAGAAACCTTTGAAGGCACAGCGAGGTGGCTGTGCGCGAAGCAGCAGCGGCGAGCTCAGCCATTCAGGTTTGTCGGCGTTGCGAGGGGCGGACCCATCAAGCGTCATGCCGTTGAGGCGGCTTCATCGGTTGGTGTCAATTGAAGCGGGCAACTAGGTCAAAACACGTTAATCATGAAGGCAAGTTCATTTAGATAAGTGCGAGGGAAAGCGGGCGTCGGCTATTTGGAGTGCGGCGGCGACAGGGATGATGCAGCCGAGGCGCCCGATAAGGTAAGCTAGGAACATGAAGTAAAGGGATCTTTGTCGGTTGGGTTCTGGCAGACCCTTAAGGTTCGAACTACAGGGTGCAGGAGATCCAACCCTCCACCGCCTCGTACCTCGCTTGAATCATGGGGACCTAAACTACTAGCAAGAACAACACAAGAGGCCTTAAGATTTATACTAGTTAAGGCCACCGTTGTGGTGTAATACCCTACTCTAGTTTGTGGTGTGGTGGATTGCCTCTGGGGCTGATGAAGAACAATCTGGGGAAGAGCAGCCTCGCGAGAGTGCATTCTTGGTGGAGCGATGAAGCTGCTAAGTGGTGTCCGTCGCTCTAGCTTGAGGATCGGGTCTCTATCTCTCTCTCTCTGGATTCAAAATGCCAGCCAGAGAGGCCGGCTCTACTATGGTGGCTAGTTCTACTTATATAGATGAAGGCCTGGGCCTCTTCCCAAATATTGAAGCCGGGAAGGGCGAACAATTAGCCATTTCGAAGGGAACAATGGGTACACTTATCTGACTAAAGTTGGTCCTCGCTTGCCAAAGGCTCTGGTGATGGCCTTTGCTTGGGCTCCACGATGGCGCATTCCAGCCGTTGGGGCTGGTCTTGGTCTTGTTGCACCAAAGCGGATCGTTTGCTTGATGCTCTCGCTGCGCTTGCTCCCTTTGCACCAAAGAGGAAAGGAGGACCTTCTGTGATCTGGCGCCCATTGGCGCCCTTGGTAAATCATGGCTTGCGTCATGGGCACCTCGCGAGTACCTTGCATTGAACTCTCGCTTCCTCGTGAGCCGGCATGGCCGAGGCCGTGCAGGAGAAGCTCTTGGTAAATCCGCCCGCAATCTCAGCCCCTCGCGAGGTCTTAAGCTTGTGTTGATGAAGATGGGCTATCACTGGGCCTCCTTTGAGCCACGCCCGCAGGCAGCGGGCGAGCAAGTCTGCGGGACCCCGTGCCCATAGCGCCGACAGTAGCCCCGGGCCCATGGCGGCGCCCGAACTTGGCTGGCGGAGGCGAAAGGGCAAGTCAAGCGTCGTGGGCCTAACGACTCTTGACCTTGGGCACAGCGTGGCGGTTGATTGGGCGTGGGGAGCTGCTCCCCGGCGCCATGGTAACCGCCCGGATTCGATAGGTCCTTGCATGCGAGTTGGTCATGATGATCGGTGATCGTGGAGGCCAGCGGTTGGCCTCCCGCCGGCTATAAATGCGAGCGGCGTGTGCCTTTCAGATCTATCATACACTTCTCCTCTTCCTCGTCTCGTGGTTGCCATGGCTCGATCCGCCGGTTCTCCGGGGAAGAGAAGGAAAAGCTCCTCAAGAGAACCTGACCCGCTCCCCCAAAGCGGCTTGCTCTCTAGTGTCGGGTAGGGGCCTTGAGGCGCCCGTGCCACTGGTGCGTGCAGCCGCCACCGAGTTTCCTCTTCCTTGTGTCACATGATTGGTGGCCTGAAGGAGGTGATGCAGGCGCCGCAGCCAGCGCCGTCGGCAACAGCCGTGGAGTCATGAAGGTGTCGTCTTCCCCTGGAGTTCACACCGGGGCTCCTGCGGGGATTCGTGCCAGCGTGCCCGCGCCTCCCAAGTCTTGGATTCGTCTTCCTTCTTTCTTCGCTTCCGTCGTCCGTGAAGGAGCCCACAGGACTCTGGCTGCAACCGCCGGCTGCGGCTTCCTAGTGACAGGCGGAGGTTGCAATAGTTGCCCAGGCGAGTCTTCATGACTCGAGGCTGGGGCAGGAGTCGCCGAGTGCGAAGGGCGAGGCGCCCTCACGATCCACACAGGTCTGTGGCAGGCGGTGATGTCCTTCAAGCTCTTGACAGCGGAGGTTAAATGGTGGAGTGCTGCCACAGGAGGCGGTCGGGCCTGCTATGGTGAGGCAGGCCGACCAACCACTCCTCGGCGGCTTCTCGAGGCGGCAAGCGCGGAAGACCAGCGACTCCACAGAGCTCTTGGCGGCCTTGGGAGGCGGCAGCAGACCTCTGAGCCCCGAGGCTGCGCCGCTCCGGGGCGAGGCCGAGCTCGTCGAGTCGTCGCCGCCCTGATCCGGGTGGGGTTGGCTCCGGACGGGTGTTGCCTTGTTGATGATGGCGTCTGCCGTGGTGGTTCTGCGAGGAGCCAGAATGTACCCAGCAGGGCTTTAAGATATTTGTAGCTTCATTTGTCAATATGATCCTTATCACGAGGCAGCAGGATGCTCATTCGTTCTAGCTCAATTTCTTCCTTTCAGACCTCGTGAGTGCTTGATGCTCTGCACCCGGCAGGTCCCGATCCCAAAGCGGCTTCGGCCGTCGGCTGGTATCCAGTCGCGATGCGTGGTCAAGGCTAGGAGGTGGCGGCCGAGTCGGTAAGATCCTCAGGTCGCGATGCTCGGGGTGTCCCCTTAGGCGCTCAAGCAGCCATCATTCGGTGAAAGGAGGCGGCGTTGCTAACGGAGTTGCATTGAGTGTGGGGATGGTGTTGCGATATTTGTGTGGGTGGAGGGTGACTTATCTCGGGGTTTAGGACAATGCTTCTGGTGCAGCGCCCGGTCCGTGTCTTGGCGGCGAGAGATTGCGTGGCGAGGTAAACCGTGCTCCTTGGAGGGACCCTGCGGGCTCACCACAAAAGGAACAGAGCTCGCCGTGGCGTTGTTGAATCTGTCGTTAGTTGCTTTGGAGGCGCGAGAGGCCTCGCGAGGTGTCTTTGGGGCAAGCCGTGAGCAGTAGCGGGACTCACGAGGCCCTACCTCAAGGCAGGTTCGCTGGCTCACAGGCCTTATCTTGAGTATGTTCACTGCAAATTTGGCGGATGCGGTGCTCTCGTCTTGGTCCCGGCTCTCGGGCTGGTCTCTACCATCGGCTGTGGCCAGGTCGCGATGCCATGGACAAGACCCGGAGGTGAGGCGGAGGCGGTAGGAGCCACAGTCGCGATGCTCGAGGCACCCCCCTTTAGCAGCAAGCTAGGTTAGATGGCGCAACTCTCGTCCATGGGTCCGGCTCTCGGGCTGGTCTCGGCCGTCGTTGGCAAGCGGTCGCGATGCCATGGACAAGACCGGAGGGTGAGGGCGGAGAGCGATGGGAGCCACAGTCGCGATGCTCGGGCACCCCCCTTTAGCGTGCAAAGCTGGATTGGATGGCGAAACTCGTCCTCGGGTCCGTCTCTGGGCTGGTCTCGGCCGTCGGTGGCAAGCAGGTCGCGATGCCATGGACAAGACCGGTGAGGGCGGAGAGCGGTAGGAGCCACAGTCGCGATGCTCAGGCACCCCCCCTTTAACGTGCAAGATTTAGCCACCGGAGGAAGGCACCAAATAACAAGCATGGTGGAGCAGAGCATAGTCCTAAGGAAGCATGAAGATACATGCAGCTGGGGAGCCCGGCGGCAGGGATGATGCAGCAGGGGCGCCCCCAGCGAGGATAAGCTAAAGACATGAAATAAAGGGATACATGCATGAGGGGCGGACCTGCGGCACTGGGAATAATCTGACCTGAGGCGCTCCCCGGAAATAAAACTTAAAGATGTCACTGGTGATGTTAGGGATGAAGGGTTGTTGATGTAGCAGACTCGGTGGGCTGCAGGAGGCCGATCCTCACGAGCCCCGGGCCCGGGGCCTTGGGAGGCTCGGGGCTGGAGGCTCCTCATGGGCCATCTCCATCTCCGCGGGGCATGGCGTGCCCGACCTCTTGAGCCTCGGGATGGTCCTCATGAGGCAGCTGGTGTCTGCGGCCGCGTTTGGCAGAGCCATAAGGCATCGTGCGTAGGCGTGTGGGCGGACCCTATAGCGTCCCACTCGCGAGGGCAGGCGCTCTTGAGATCTGGCTCGGTTGAGCCCTGGTATGTCGTCTGAGACCGCAGCCCACCATCCTCGCTGGATGGGGGGCCACAGTGAAATGGCGGCTGCCCTCATGACCCTTGACTCCTGTAACTCACAGATGGCCTTGCTGATGAACTCTTGAGGGTTACTGTCCTCCTGGTCTTGCTCACCTTGCGGAAGCGTGCTTGAAACACGCCTCCATGTGGTGCCCAGCGCCTCCCTCGAGACCTTGGCGAGGTCGGAGGCCCTCGAGAGCCCCGAGCCCTGCACTGAGGGAGGCGCCGGGCGCTTTCTATCACGATGGAAGGCTCCCCCGGCGGTCTCACGGGCCACGAGGGCTGTCTCTTGAAAAGTTGGGCGGTCGATGTCTTCTTCTTCTTGGGTGCTGCCTGGGAGGCATCCCTGCTTGTAGTGCAGGTCTTCCGGTGATGCGGCTGGCTTCGCTCGGGGGGCACCTTGCATCTCTCTTCACGAGGCACCGTGATGACCCCCGCTTCTGGCATCTTGAGGATGTTGTAGCCATGGTGGAGTTCTGACCATGAACTTGGCCGCGCGCTGGGTACCAGAGGATGGCATTGTCTGGCTGACGAATGTGGGTGACGTCAAAGTCGATGAGCTCGGTGTAGTAGTTGTCGTGGGCCCCTAAGGTGGCAGGAAGGCGGACCTACCCGATCGGGACCGTGGAGCCATCGGTGACTCGGAGAAGGGCTTGGTTGGCTGAAGGTGGCTGTAAGGCGCGAAGATTTTGAATGTCTCCACGGATAAGGCGTTGAGCCCTGCTCCGCCGTCGATGAGGTCTTAGTGACTAGCACATTGTTGATGATTGGGGAGCAAAGCATCGGAAGAACTCCGGCTGCGGCTGCGCGCTTGGCTGATCATTTGGCTGAATGTGATGGCGCCGCCGACCACGAGAGGCGCGTGGACTCGAGCTTAGGGAGGACTGCATTCGCCAGGCGAACTTCTTGAAGATGCGGTGAGAGGCTGGGGCTTGAGCTCCGCCCGGGATCTGACGATCGCCGCGCTCCACTGAAGCCCCAGCCCCTCGTCGATGGCGGTCTTGACTCTCCTTGCAGCGGCGGCGTGGAGGGAGCCTGCATTCCCTGCAGGCGATCCTCACAGGCTGATCCCTCCGGCCCCCCTCGCGAGGTGGGTCTTGCCAGTGATCCTCGCGAGTTGGTCGCGCCACCCTTGGCGCGGGGCATGATCTTCCAAGCGTCCTGCATTCCTTCCTCCTCCTCGGCCGTAGCCCGGTCGCTGCGCTCGGCGTCTGCCGACCCTTCCTTCAGCGCCTGCGGCCGGAGTTCTTGGCATTCATTGGTGTTGTGGGTGTGGAGTGCGTGGTACCACCGATGCGGCTGCCCTTAGAGGACTCGGGCTGATCTACGCCTCGCTTGGTATGCGGGTTACGGCGCGAGCAGCAGCCCCTTGCGCTTCCGTCCTTGGCCTTGGACTTCTTCTCTTGGGATCGCGGCGGGCAGCTCGAGGAGGGAGGCGCCCTCCTCAGCCTGGCGCGCGCAGTCGCCAAGTTGAACAGCTCGAGGAGGTGCCGCAGATCTTGAGCATCGCCAGCTCCTCCTTCATCTTGGCGTTGCGCATGTTGTCGGAGAAAGCGGAGATGATGGCCTCCTCCGTTACCACAGGGATCTTGGTAGCGTTGTTGAAGCATTGGATGTACTTTTGTAGGGTTTCCCTGCTGCTGCTTGATCCGGCGCGTCGCTCACGGCGGTGGCGATGGCGAGTACCACGGAAGTTGGCGATGGGCGGAGTGCGCATCTCGCCCGAGAAGAGATCGTGCACAGGGCCAGATTTAGGAGCAGTGCGGGCTCGTCGCCAGCGCCATAGGAAACCAGTTAGCGAAACATTTTCATCTCCGTTGGCAGCCTCGATGCCCGGCTCATAAGTGGAGGAACTCCGTAAAGGTCGGCCGTCTGCGTCGTAAGCGTGGAGGCAGGTCAGCTTGAACTTGGCGGGCCATGCGATCTGCTGCGCCTTCGGTGGTGAAAGCGTGGCAGCCCGCCGTGGCAGCGGGGTCTCGGGCGGCGAAGCTTGGTCTTACGAGCCTCCTGCGCGCATGGCTGAGGGCAGCAGCGGGGTCTTGGCGTCTTTGGAAGCGGGGGCGCTCGGGCAGCTTCTTCGCGGCGAGGACTTCTTGGTAGCTCTGCTCTTGCGGCGCGGTGCACTGGCGGGCAGGTTCCGCGAGGGCCGCAGCGCCTAAAACGGCGCCGTCTTGAGAAGGCGGTGGCGCCCGGAACTTCATCGCCAGCGGCTGGGCGGGTGTGGTCTGCGAGCGGGCGGCGCGGGTCGCCTCCCGCAGCGTGAACGAGCTTCAGCAGCAGTTGAGCCATTCTTCGTAAGCGTCGTCGGCGAAGCGGTAGTCAGGAGCTTCGTTAGCGCGATAAGTGCAGCTTCGGGCCTCCATGGGCAGCGAAGCGCTGTGACGAAAAACCAGCGAGGTGGCGAAAAGCGTGGCGGTGCGGCCGTCCGCCTCATGGGCGAGTCTTTGGGGCGGCGCTTGCTGCTCGTTCCCGCCGGGCAGTGGCGGCGTTGACAGCGGTGGCGAGGAGCAGCGAGGGCGCCCGCCCGGCGAGGCCGTCTGGCGACATGGGAGGCGGCTCGGCGCTTCGCGAACCCGATGGCGTCGAACATGGATCGGTGGTCGGGAAAAAAGCGAAAGCGAAAAGCAGATTCAGCGCACCTCTACAGCGCGCCAAATGTCGGTTCGGGTTCGGCAGACCCTTAAGAGTTCGAACTACAGGGGTGCGGAGATCCAACCCTCCACCGCCTCGTACCTCGCCGAATCGCGAGGACCTAAACTACTAGCAAGAACAACACAAGAGCGCCAAGATTTATACTAGTTTGGGCCACCGTTGTGGTGTAATACCCTACTCTAGTTTGTGGTGTGGTGGATTGCCTCAGGGGCTGATGAAGAATAATCTGAGGGAAGAACAGTCTCGCGAGTGCATTCTTGGTGGAAGCGATGAACTGCTAAGTGGTGTCCGTCGCTCTAGCTTGAGGATCGGGTCTCTATCTCTCTCTCTCTCTGGATTCCAAAATGCCAGCCAGGGGAAGCCGGCTCTACTATGGTGGCTAGTTCTACTTATATAGGCGAAGGCCTGGGCCTTTCCCAAATATTAATGGGAAGAGGCGCCAACAATTGGCCATTCGAAGGGAAGGCGGGTACACTTATCACGACTAAAGTTGGTCTCTCGCCTTAAAGGCTCTAGTGATGGCCTTTGCTTGGGCTCCACGATGGCTGCATTCCAGCCGTTGGGGCTCGTCTTGGTCTTGTTGCACGAAGCGGATGCCTTTGCTTGATGCTCGCTGCGCTTGCTCCCTTTGCACCAAAGAGGAAAGGAGGGCCTCTGCAGCTGTGGCCGTGGCGCCAGCCCGCGCCCTTAGTGCGTCATGGCTTGCGTCATGGGCACCTCGAGGTACCTGCCTTGAACTCTCCGCCTCCTCGTGAGCCAGCTGTGAGGCCGTGCACGAGAAGCTCTTGGTGGCGTCCGCCCAGCAATCTGGCCCCTCGCGAGGTCTTAAGCTGTGTTGATGAAGATGGGCTGTCTGGGCCTCCTTTGAGCCACGCCGCAGGCCGCGGGCGGGAGCAAGTGCAGGGACCCCGTTCCCGGAGGCGCCCGGCAGAATACTGCCGCGAGGGAGCGGACCCATGCACAGGAATGATGCAGCCACAGGGGCGCTCCGGTGGAAATGAAACTTGAAGGATGTCACTGATAGCGTTGAAGGCGGAGGATCTTGAAATGGCAGACGTCGTGGGCTGCGGAAGCCGATCTTCGAGCCCCAAGCCCGGGGGCCTCGGGGAGGCTCGGGAGACCTAGTGGCTCCTCATGGACCGTCTCCATCTCCGCGGGCTGCGGAGCCTGGCCTCTTGAGCCTCAGGATGCTCCCCATGAGGCCCGGCGTGGTGGCGGCGTTCGGCCGCCGTGGAGTCATCTGACGTAGGCTGTGGGGTGGGCCTTGGCGATTGCCCCATGCGTGAGGGCGAGGCGCTCTGAGGCGGCTCGGTTGAGCCACGGTATGTCGATCAGACGCGCAGCCCACCATCCTCGCTGGATGGGGAGCTCGGCGGAGTGGCGTGGCGGCTGCCACTCATGACTCTTGACTCCTGCAGCTCTGAATGATCTGGTGGCGAACTCCTAAGGGTTTGGCCCTCCTTGCCTCCTCCTTCACGAGGGAAGCGTGCTTTGAAACACGCCTCCAAGTGGTGCCCAAGCGCCTCCCTCGTGACCTTAGCAAGGTCGGTGGCCCTCAGGGAGAGCCCCGAGCCTTGCTTGAGGAGGCGTCAGGCGCGCCTTCCTGTCTGACGGAAGGTGGTGCCCCCTGACGGTTGCGGACCACGAGGGGCCTACCTCCCGGGGTCGGGCTGGCGATGTCTTCTTCTTCTTGGGAGGCGGTCTCGGGGGCCTCCGCTCCTGCGATCTGGGTCTTCAAGTGATGCGGCTTGAAAAGCTCGCTCCGGGGAGCCTGCTGCGTCTCTTTCTTCACAAAGGCACCGTGATGACTCCGCCCGCTTCCTGGCATCTTGAGGGCGTTGTAGCCATGATGAGTCCGACCATGAACTTGGCTAGAGCTGGGTACAGGGATGGCATTGTCTGCGGCGGCGAATGTGGCGACATCGAAGTCGATGAGCTCGGTGCTGGTGGTTGTCAGCGCGCCCGAAGGTGGCGAGGGCGGACCTAATCAGGAACCGTGGAGCCATCGGTGACTCGGAGAAAAGCTTGGTTGGTTGAAGCTGATTGTAAGGCACTTGGAGATTGTTGAATGTCTCTATGGACGGGACATTGAGCCTGCTCCGCCATCCATGAGGTCCTGGTGACTTGCGTTCTTGATGATTAGGGAACAAAGCATCGGGAGGACTCGGCTGTGTAGCGCCTTGAGCTGATCCGTGAGCTGAGCGTGATGGCGCCGCTGACCACTGAGAGGGTGCGTGGCCTCGAGCTTAGGGAGGACTGCACTCACTTGTGGTGGCTGCTTGAAGATCCGTTGAGAGGTGGGGCTTGAGCTCCGCCCGGGATCTGCGATCGCGTGGCTCTGAAGCCCCAGCCCCTCGTCCTAATGATGGTCCTCATTTCTCCTTGGCTCTTGTGGCGGAGGAGGAGGCCTTCGTTTCCTTGCAGGCGATCCTCGCGAGGCAGATCCTCGGCCTCCCTCGCGAGGCTGATCACCGGCAATCCTCGCTGGTCGGTCCGCCACCCTTGGCGAGGCCACGGTCTTCCAGTGTCTGCGTTTCTTCACGCTCCTCGGTCGTAGCCTCGTCGTTGCGGTCGGGGCATCGACCGATTCTCCTCTCGCCGCGGCTCGGAGCTCTTGACATTACGTTGGTGTTGTGGGTGTGGAGGTCGTGGTACACACGATCCGGCTCCCTTGGAAGACTCGGGCTGATCTACGCCTCGCTTGGTATCTGGTTCTTCCACGAGCGACAGCCCCTTGCGCTTCCGTCCTTGGCCTTGGGCTTCTTCTCTTACGGGTATCGGTGGCAGCTCGAGGAGGGAAAGGCGTCCTTCCTCAACCACTGGCGCGCCAGTCGCCAAGTTGAACAACTCCAGGGCGTGCACAGATCTTCATGCATCGCCGGCTCCTCCTTCTTCTTGGCGTCACGCACACCATCGGAGAAGGCTGAGATGATGGCCTCCTCGGTCACCTTAGGAATCTTGAGGCGTGCGTTGTTGAAGCGCTGGATGTACCTGAGGTCTCCACAGCTGCTACATGATCGGCGCATATCGCTCCAGGCGGGGAGGCAGTCCACAGTACCTTGGAAGTTGGCGATGGGCGGAGTGCGCATCTCGTCGAGGAGGAGATCGTGCGAGGGCAGTCTTGAGCCCGTCCTTGAGTGCCATGGAAACGAGTTCACCATGACCTTCGTCGTCCCGTTAGGCGGCGATGCCCATCTTGTAAGCTGAAGGAACTCCGCGAGGTCGGCCCGTGCCGTCGTAGCGAGGAGGTGCAGCTTGAACTTGCGGGCCCGCGACATTCGCCTTTCGGTGGTGAAAGCGCGGCAAGCTTCTTTGTGTAGCCCACGGGAGCCTGGTCTTGCGGGTCCCCATGCGCTGTTGCACCTGGGGCAGCGTAGAGGTCTTAGCGTCTTTGGAAGCGGGGCCTTGATCGTGGTGAGCAGTGCGAGGAGCACTCGGGCAACTTTTTTGGGGCGAGGACCTCTTGACAGCTCTGCTCTTGCTTCTTGGTGCAGACGGAGTGGGTTCCGCCTAGGGGCCAAAGCGCCTTCTTGAGGGGCGGCTAAGGCTCCCCCTGAGCTTCATCGCTTCGCCTTGGTAGTATTTGTGCAGCGAAGGGCAGCCTTGAGGAGCCCCTGCAGCGTGAGACAGCTTCAGCGTCTGGTCGAGCCACTCTTCGTGGAAGCGTCGTCGGCAGGCGTGATGAGGGCTCGTTGCCCGTGATGGCCTTGCTCGAGCCTCCATGGGCAGAGCAGCAGGAAAAACCAGCTAGAGGCGAGTGAAGGAGTAGCGATCTGGCCGTCTACGCCTCACAGACGGATCTTTGGGGCGATGCTTGCTGCTCGTTCCCCACGGGCGGTGGCGGCATTGGCTGACTGACGGGGAATGGCGAGAGGCGGCGGCTGTAGGGACCCGATCCTAAGTCACACCGATCTAGCATGTAACACATCATATCACTTTGCGGCCTCACATGCGGTATTCCCACGGTGTCGCCTTACCATGGCAGGGACCGTTTAGCCTTTTGGCTCCGTATATGATAGTGTCGCTAGCATCCATATACCGAAGAACCGGGCCGACATGACTATCGTGTACCCAAAGTGGCACTAACCTATGGGGCGAGGCATACATGAATCACATGAGCATGTCGGTCATCAGCGTATGAATTCGGGTTGTAGCCTTTGGGCTAGCAGGACTCGGTATCCGAGGCTGTAGCGAGCTAAGCAGGACTCGAATATCACGCGTGACATTTCCCGAAGGACATACATAAGGCGAAGTGAAACACATACCGGCCAGATCAAGTGTCCAGCGGTAGTCTTTGGGCTAGCGAGGACTCCGGTGAACCAGGTACATGGCGGACTACTATCGCTCGGAAGCGAGACTACATTTCCCCATAAGAGGCTACCAAGGATAAACAACTAGGTTGCCGGATCCCACACATAGCAATACAAGTTACTGCGTCGCATAACATGCAAGTATGTATTTGTACAACATGGCATCACAACATAAGAGACTCATATAGATAAAAGGCTCGGAAAAGCCACATAGCATTAAATACAAACAGGGGTCACATGACCCATCATTGAAACATACAAGCAACAAGCGGAAGCATTACATGTCGAAATCGGAACAACTACAAAAGAAAAAAGGCTGAGAAGCGACTATCTACAAGACCCTCCCAAGGGTACAAGATCGTGGTGAGGTAACAAGCTACTAAATTGAAGTCAAGCGGAACTACTAGTGAGACAGATGTCTCATCGCAAAACATAAATAAAGCAAGCGTGAGTACAAAGGTACTCGGCAAGACTTACATCAGATCCTAACATTCATGCATTTGTTCCAAGAAGGTAATGTGGAGTTTAGTTGCGACAAGCCAGCTTTGACCTGTGGCTATCTGTTCTCGACTACGAGAACTTCTTTGAGGTGATATGGCGCTGCAGGTCCACTAGTCACCACGGCAATACACTACTATGGATTCATTCCGTCTCCATCTGAGAAGGCCATCCATATCACTCACACTTGTCTTGAGCATTTTATAGTATCCACTTCAAGTTGTCTATGTACCACGTAAGCATCCAAGAAGTCCATAACCGAGGACACGGCTATTCGAATAGATCATGATAACCTGGGGGTGTACTTCTTCACACGCTCTAGCCACTTACCGCCATATACCGTCATGTATCTCGGCAACCTTCAAGCGGAAGCTTTGGCGAGGTGTCGGCCGACGACTAACCACACAAGACTCTAGCCGAGGTTTATCGCCTATTCGGGTTCCATCCATAAGGAGATCCGGCGGGGGTGTAAGCTCACTGACCCCAAATGATGTGCGGGGTTCCCAAGCCCACCTCGCCGGATGGATCTATGCTTGGTACACCGTGCCACTTGTGCCTAGTCTATCCCAAGCCCACCTGGCGGGTGCCACTTGGTAGACTACTAACACTACCTACAAACACGAGAAACTAGTTGCGACTCACGGGCGGAGGTCAAGTTGGTTAATAAGTCGAGAGGGGCATAAGCATTCCAATGTGTGGTAGTAGCTAGTCATTGGACGACATACATAGAACTTCGATTAGCAGGGCGGTTCGGTGAGACAACCCACCATGTACTCCTACATGGCCCCTCACCTACCTTTACCAAATCGTGTTCACACATTTCCTCTCGACATCCAGACATAGAACTGTACTCCAATTCATTCCCAATGAATCGGACTGACACAACTCTAAGCAATAGCAGGCATAGCATGGTAGGAACACAACATGGCTCAATCAACTCCTACACATGCTAGTGGGTTTCAACTATTCTTGTGCAATGACGGGACATGCGGAGGAATGGGTTCAACTACCATGACACAAAGTAGCAGATGAATCGTTGTTGTCGTAATGCAATAGCGAGAGAGGAGGCGAGAGAGTGGGATTATGTCGGAATGAACAAGGGGTTTGCTTTTGGTAAATCAACAAGGGAAGCCTTTGCTTCACAGACAGGTACTCTGGGCGTCTCGGGCGGGACCTATCGAGAAGGAGCAGTCTTAAGCAATCACAATCATATGCAACAATATGATGCATGAACATGGCATGTAGATGTGATCTGTTTGAGCTAATGCAACTAGTATTCAATTTGAATGAAGTCCATTTGAACCAAAATTCAAATGCAACTCAAGTTAAGCTCTTATATATACCATTTACATGTTTTCACTTATACAGCAGGTATAACTTGGTCTTTCATGCATGAAACTGGTACAGATGGATAGATTGCATTTTCGATAATTTTTCATATATAAATTATTTCAATCTGAGTTACGGTTGAATTTCTATGATTTTTGAAGTTTGAATCATTTTACGGAATTTCTGATTAATTTAAATCCGGAAAATATGTTATTCTTGACATGACGTCATGCTGCGTCGGCGAGTCAGCAGTCTGACCAGGTCAAACGGCGGCTGGGACCCACATGTCGGTGTAACATCTAACTAACGAGTTAGTTAGTGTTGAGATTAACACTAACCTAGGTTAATTGGGGCACAGGCCCACGTCGGAAGAGACAACTAATTAGCGAGTTAATTGGCGCTAACTAAACTAACACCTAAACTAAGCGGGGCATGGCCCATGCGTCGATGACCACAGGGGTCAAACCCAGGTCGAACAAGTCAAACTTCGCGGTTGTTGTCGCCGGCGAGATCAGCAACGTACTTGTGCGGGGTTTCCTCTGTGGTGCTCAAATGGCCTTGCGGCTAAGCGCGTTGGAGAACCACTTCGATGGCAGCGTCGGCGGTGGCGTGGCTCGCTGGGATGGCGAATCGTGGCGGCGAGCTTCGATTCTTGCCGCCGGAGTTGATCGTGCGAAGCAGCGTTTGGAGCTCGAAAGCGAGAGAAGCAAAGCGCTAGGGATGCTCTGGGGCCTTACGAGCTTGTTGGACTCGCCGAGGTGACCAAATGGTCACGGAGCTGCGTCCACAGCGAGCTTCGGCGCAGCGAAGTTTAGCCATGGTGGAGCAGCGGCTAGAGGCGAGAGTGCGACCGGGAGAGAGGAGAAAAGCGAGGCTCCGGCGGACTTGCGGGGCTGCTCGTTGTGGCGGGGGCAGTTGGAAGCGATGAAGCGGCGATGGCGATCTGTGGTGGCGGAGGTGATGAAAGCGGCGGCGGCGGCTCCGCAGGCGCTCCGGCTTGTGTGGCTCGGCGGAGAGCTTGAGCGAGATGCGGAGCTCTGCAGCGTGTCGGAGAAAGGCAAGGAGGCGGTGGCTACGGCAGCGGCGTGCGGTGGCGGCAACAGCGTTGAACGCAGTGGGGAAGCGGCGAGGAAAACGAGGGGAAGTGAGGCGGTCAGGCGGTGCGTGGCGTCGCGGGGCATCGAACGGCGAGGGGAAGCGGGAGGTGGCGGGGAGATGTGGCCCCTGGCCCGGACGCGTGGCCAGCAGCCGTGCCCTAATCCCCCTGGCGAGGAAGGGGACGGTGGCGTTAGCCGGTGGTGGGCGACTCTTTGAGCTCTTGGGCGAGACCACGATGCCGAGCCATGGTAAGAATCCAGGTGGGTTTTCTCTTTTATTTCTTTTCTATTTTTCGACATTTGTTTGATTTAATTAAAATACTAAATCATTTTATTACCTTATGCCAATTTTGCGAGGAGCTAACTATATTATTCGAGCTCCTCGATAAGCGGCATAATTTTGGACATATATTATATATATGACATATATATCAATGCAAATAATTATCGGATTAATCCAAATGGCCAAAATAATTATCCATGAGCTCCTAAAAATATTGGTTGGAATTTTACCTCGACCAATATTTTTAGAAAACAAGAACATTTTCTTGGGCCAAATTGAAGCAAGTTTTATTTGGTCATTTCCAAAATGAATCAAGAGGTCTCACAAATCCTCATTTCAATATTAAATGGAATTTAAACATGATGTAAATGACTAGCTAGTCTAGGTCATACCAAAACTAGGGATGTGACATGGCCCGGGCCAGGGCCGTGCAGGACAGCCAGGCGAGGCGGCTCGGCGCTCGGTGCGGGCCCGACAGCGTCGACATGGATCACGATGGTCGGCGAAGAACAAGGTGGCGAAGGCAATTCGGTGCACCCCTACAGGCGCGCCAAATGTCGGTTCGGGTTCGGCGAGACCCTCTAGAGTTGAACTACGAGTGCGCCGCGGAGATCTCGCCCCTACCTACACGCACCTCGTCGCCTCGCTAGGATCTAACTACCAAAGGAACAACACAAGAGACACAAGGTTTATCTTGTTTGGGCCACCATTGTGGTGTAACACCCTACTCCGGTGTGTGGTGTGGTGGATTGCCTCTTGGGTGATGATGAACAATACAAGGAAGAACAGCCTCGCGAGGTGAGGTGTTCTTGTGGCTAGGCTCTCGATCGGATTGGATCGAGCTAAGATGAGCGATATGTCTCCTCTCTCGATTCAAGATGCCCTCATTTCTGTGTGGCTAGTCCTATTTATAGGCGGAGGCCTGGGCCTCTTCCCAAATATTGGCGGGAAGAGGCGCCAACAATCGGCCATTTTGAAGAGAACATCTAGTACACTTATCTAACTAAAGTTGGTCCTCGCCTATCAAAGGCTCTGGTGGTGGCCTTGGCTTGGGCCCCGATGACTTCCTTCCTGCCGTTCGTGACGGTCTTGGTCTTGTTGCACAAGCAGGTGCCTTTGCTTGATGCTCTGCTTTGCGCTTGCCCCTTTGCACCAAAGAGGAAGCGAGGACCTTTGGCGGGCTGGCGCCCTTGGTCGTCATGGCTTGCGTCATGGGCACCTCATGAGGTACCCGCCTTGATCTCTCGCCTCCTCGCGAGCCCGGCTGTGAGGCCGTGCACGAGAAGCTTCTGTCGTCCGCCCAGTCTCAGCCCCCTCGAGAGGTCTTGAGCTTGTCTTTGGTGAAGATGGGCGTCTTGGGCCACCTTGAGCCACGCCCGCGAGCCGCGAGCGAGCAAGTCAGGTACCCCGTTCCCAGAATGCCGACCTTTGTTCATCGAGAAACGCCACCGCTCCTTGTTCATCAACCCCCCCCTCCATAACCTCCTTGTTCATCAATCGATCGGCTTGATTAGCGGCGATGGCGAAGAATCGCTCCATCTGGTTCGATTAACGACCATCGATCGATCGCTCGAGTTGATAACATGTAACTGCGGTGCAATCGCTCGGGTTGATTAGAGCCCAACGCCTCGCTTCGGGTTCATTTAGAGCCCAGCGCCTGTGGCGTGTCGAGAGAAAGCAGCGCATCGCTCGGCCCGGACCTCCCGTAACCAAGCAACTCCCGAAATTTTCCTCCCCTCGCTTCTACCGGTTTTTCCGTCATGGGCGGCCCAAATAATGTCATGCAGTGCGTCTCCGGCCCGCCGGAGCGAAAAGCCCATTTACATCATGATTTTTGGCATAGAAGTAAGAGCCCACCACATCTATGATGATACGGGTTTTGTCACAATTATCGTCATAGAAGTGTCATATGTATATGAGAAAAAAAATTCGTTCGACCCAAAATGTCACGGATGTGTCTTTTTTGTAGTGCTAACAAGCAAATCTACAGATAAGCAGGGCATATGCTTGAAAAGCTGGACAAATGCTAAAAAAGCAACCTAACAACCAAATACAGAGATAAACAACGCATACAGCGATAAGCTGGACAAATGCTAAAAAAGCAACCTAAAAACCAAATATAGATAAACAAGGCATACAGCTTGATAAAGCGGACAAATACTCACTTTGCAGCAAACTAAGAACCAAATATAGATAAACAAGGCATCGCTCGATAAGCTGAAAAATGCTCATTCCAACCAACCTAACAACCAAATCTACGAGATAAACAAGGCATCTACTCACTATAAACAACCAAATATAGCCATTACGTGAAACTAAAGTGGACAATTCATGCTTAAACATCACATAGACCTATTGAACAATACATTTTGCATAACTGAAATAATTAAACACGGCGCAGTTAAAGCACCACACAACAAATGCTACTACAACAAAGTGCAGGTTGGCAAGCTAGAAAAGGTAATATTTGTTGATAGAATGTTGCTTTGTGGGGGCGTAGTATTTCAAAAAAATTGCCTGCGATCGCAAGATCTATCTAGGAGAAGAATAGCAGCGGCGGGGAGAGTGTGTCCATGTACCCTCATGATTTGAAAGCGGGCGTTATATCAACACGGTTGATGTGTAGTCGTGCGTCTTCACGATCCGTGATCAAGCATCGAGCGTCTGGCACCTCCACATTCAGCACATGTTCGATTCGATGAAGTCCCTCGTACTCTTGATCCGATTGAGGTCGAGGAGAGTTCCGTCGGCCTGCGGCATGGTGGCGGTGATGATGAAGCTTCTGCGTGCGAGGAGGCCGCCTAAGCACTCTGACGATATGGTGAGGTGTGTAGCGTGGAGGGCACCGCACATGGCTAAGAGATTGTTTGTTGTGCTTTGGGGTGCCCCTTGTACGTATATAAAGGGGAGGAGGAAGAGGCCGGCCTAGGAGGCGCACCTATGGGGGAGTCAACTAGGATTCCCAATCCTAGAGTCCCTTCCTTTTCAAGAGGGAGAGAGGGAAGGAGTAGGAGAGGAGAAGAAAAGAGGGATCGCCGCCCCTCCTAGTCAATTCGGACTTGCCATGGGGGGCGGCCCCTGAGAGCCCTTCTCTCCTTTCCCGTATGGCCCATTAAGGCCCTACTTCCCGTGAATTCGTAACTCTCGTTACTCGAAAATACCCAAATCACTCGGAGCCTTTCCGATGTCGAATATAGCCTTCAATATATCGATATTTATGTCTCGACCATTTGAGACTCCTCGTCATGTCCGTGATCTCATCAGGGACTCCGAACAACCTTGGTACATCAAATCACATAACTCATAATACAAATCATCGCCGAATGTTAGCGTGCGGACCCTACGGGTTCGAGAACTATGTAGACATGACCAAGAAACATCTCCGTCAAAACCAATAGCGGAACACGGATGCTCATATTGGCTCCTACATATTCTATGAAGATATTTATCGGTCAAACCGCATAACAACATACGTTGTTCCCTTTGTCATCGGTATGTTACTTGCCCGAGATTCGATCGTCGGTATCATCATACTTAGTTCAATCTCGTTACCGGCAAGTCTCTTTAGTCCTTCCGTAATGCATCATCCCATAACTAACTCATTAGTCACATTGCTTCCAAGGCTTATAATGATGTGCATTACCAAGAGGGCCCAGAGATACCTCTCCGATACATGGAGTGACAAATCCTAATCTTGATCTATGCCAACCCAATAAACACCTTCGGAGACACCTGTAGAGCATCTTTATAATCACCCAGTTATGTTGTGACATTTGATAGCACACAAGGTGTTCCTCCAGTATTCAGGAGTTGCATAATCTCATAGTCAGATGAACATGTATAACTCATGAAGAAAGCAATAGCAATAAAACTAAATGATCATTATGCTAAGCTAACAGATGGGTCTTGTCCATCACATCATTCTCTAATGATGTGACCCCGTTCATCAAATGACAACACATGTCTATCGCTAGGAAACTTAACCATCTTTGATTAACGAGCTAGTCAAGTAGACGCATACTAGGGACACTCTGTTTTGTCTATGTATTCACACATGTATCAAGTTTTCGGTTAATACAATTCTAGCATGAATAATAAACATTTATCATGATATAAGGAAATATAAATAACAACTTTAGTATTGCCTCTAGGGCATATTTCCTTCAGTCTCCCACTTGCACTAGAGTCAATAATCTAGTTCAAGTCTCCATGTGATTTAACACCAATAGTTCACATCGTCATGTGATTTAACACTCTATAGTTCACATTGCCATGTGACCAATACCCAAAGGGTTTACTAGAGTCAATAATCTAGTTCTTATCGCCATGTGATTAACACCCAAAGAGTACTAAGGTGTGATCATGTTTTGCTTGTGAGAGGAGTTTAGTCAACGGGTCTGCCACATTCAGATCCGCATGTATTTTGCAAATTTCTATGTCTACAATGCTCTAAAGGCAGACCACTCTAGCTAATTGCTCCCACTTTCAATATGTATCCAGTTGAGACTCAAGTCATCGGATCAATATCAAAACTTGCATCGGCGTAACCCTTCGACGAACTCTTTATCACCTCCATAACGAGAAACATATCCTTATACCACTATGGATAATTTTGATCGCTGTCGATGATCCACTCACGGATCACTATTGTACCCTCTTGCCAAACTCATGGTGAGGTACACAATAGGTCAGCACACAGACATAGCATACTTTATAGAACCTATGGTGAGGCATGAGGAATGACTTTCATTCTCTTTCTATTTTATGCAGTGGTGGGTTTTGAGTCTTACTCAACTTTACACCTTGCAACACAGGCAAGAAATCCTTCTTTAGTGTTCCATTTGAACTACTTCAAAATCTTGTCAAGGTATGTACTAATTGAAAAAATCTTATCAAGCGTCTTGATCTATCTCTATAGATCTTGATGCTCAATATGTAAGCAGCTTCACTGAGGTGTTTCTTTGAAAAACAACTTTCAAACACTCATTTATGCTTTCCAGAAAAATTATACATCATTTTTGATCAACAATATGTCATTCACATTTACTTATCAGAAAGGCTGTAGTGCTCCCACTCACTTTCTTGTAAATACTGGCTTCACTGCAAGTTTGTATAAAACTATATGCTTTGATCAACTCATCAAAGTGTATATTCCAACTCGAGATGCTTGCACAGTCCATAGATGGATCATTTGGAGCTTGCACTTTATTAGCACCTTTAGGATTGATAAAACCTTACGGTTGCATCATATACAACTCTTCTTTGAGATATCCATTAAGGAATGCAGTTTGACATCCATTTGCCAAATTTCATAAAATCGGCAATTTCTAACATGATTGAGGACAAACTCTAAGCATCGTCTGGTGAAAATCTCATCGTAGTCAACAACGAACTTGTCAAAAACTGTTTTGCGGCAATTGGAGCTTTGTAGATAGTAACACTACTATCAGCATCATCTTCCTCTTGAAGATCCATTTATTCTTTAATGGCTCACCGATCATCGAGGCAAGTCAATCAAAGTCCATACTTTGTTCTCATACATGGATTCCATCTCAGATTTCATGGCCTCAAGCCATTTAGCGAATCTGGGCTCATCATCACTTCCTCACGGTTCGTGGGTTTGTCATGGTCAAGTAACATGACTCCCAGAATAGGATTACCATACCACTCTGGTGCGGATCTTACTCTGTTTGACCTACGAGGTTCGGTAGTAACTTGATCTGAAGTTTCAAGATCATCATCATTAACTTCCTCACTAATTGGTGTAGGCATCGCTGGAACTGATTTCTGTGATGAACTACTTTCCAACTTGGGAGAAGGTACAATTACCTCATCAAGTTCTACGTTCCTCCACTCACTTCTTTCGAGAGAAACTCCTTCTCTAGAAAGGATCCACTCTTTGCAACAAAGATCTTGCCTTCGGATCTGTGATAGAAGGTGTACCCAACAGTTTCTTTTGGGTATCCTATGAAGACGCACTTCTCCGATTTGGGTTTGAGCTTATCAGGCTGAAACTTTTTCACATAATCATCGGTACCTCAAACTTTAAGAAACGACAGCTTAGGTTTCTTGCCAAACGGTGTCGTCTCAACGGATTTAGATGATGCCCTATTTAACGTGAATGCAGCTATCTCTAATGCATAACCCCAAAACTATAGTGGTAAATCAGTAAGAGACATCATAGATCACACCATATCTGATAAAGTCTTGATTCTGACGTTCGGACACACCATTCTGTTGTGGTGTTCCATGTGGCGTGAGTTGCGAAACTATTCCACATTGTTTCAAATGAAGACCAAACTCATAGCTCAAATATTCACCTCCACGATCAGATTGTAGAAACTTTATTTTCTTGTTACGATGATTTTCCACTTCACTCTGAAATTCTTTGAACTTTTCAAATGTTCCGGACTTATGTTTCATCAAGTAGATATACCCATATCTTCTCAAATCATCTGTGAAGGTTAGAAAATAACGATACCCACCGCGAGCCTCAACACTCATCGAATCGCATACATCAGTATGTATTATTACCAATAAGTCAGTTGCTCGCTCCATTGTTCCGGAGAACGGAGTCTTAGTCATCTTTCCCATGAGGCATGGTTCGCAAGCATCAAGTGATTCATAATCAAGTGATTCCAAAAGCCCTTCAGCATGGAGTTTCTTCATGCAGTTTACACCACCTAAACGGCAGTTCCACATATAAGTTGCACTATCATTATTGACTTTGCATCTTTTGGCTTCAATATTATGAATATGTGTATCACTACGATCGAGATTCAATAAACCATTTATATTGAGTGTATGACCATAGAAGGTTTTATTCATGTAAATAGAACAACAATTATTCTTTGACTTAAATGAATAACCATATTTCAATAAACATGATCCAATCATATTCATGCTCAACGCAAACACCAAATAACATTTAGTTTAGGTTCCACACTAATCCCGAAGGTAAAGGGAGTGTCCGATGGTGATCATATCAACCTTGGAATCACTTCCAACTCACATCATCACCTCGCCCTTAACTAGTCTCTGTTTATTTTGCAACTCCGTTTGAGTTACTACTCTTAGCAATGAACGGTATCAAATCTTGAGGGTTGCTATAAACACTAATAAAGTACACATCAATAACATGTATATTAGATATACCTTTGTTCACTTTGCCATCCTTCTTATCTGCCAAGAATCTAGGGCAATTCCACTTCTAGTGACCATTTCTTTTGAAGTAGAAGCACTCAGTTTCAGGCTTGGGTCTATCTTTGGGCTTCTTCATGGGAGTGGCAACTTGCTTGCCATTCTTCTTGAAGTTCCCTTTTTTTCCCTTGCCCTTTTACTTGAAACTAATGGTCTTGTCAACCATCAACATTTGATGCTTGTCTTGATTTCTACCTTCATCAATTTCAACATCACGAAGAGATCGGGAATCATTTTTGTCATCCCTTGCATATTATAGTTCATCACGAAGTTCTAGTAACTTGGTGATAGTGACTAGAGAACTCTGTCAATCACTATTTTATCTGGAAGATTAACTCCCACTTGATTCAAGCGATTGTAGTACTCAGACAATCTGAGCACATGCTCACTGGTTGAGCTATTCTCCTCCATCTTGTAGGCAAAGTACTTGTCAGAGGTCTCATACCTCTCGACTCGGGCATGAGTCTGAAATACCAATTTCAGCTCCTGGAACATCTTACATGCTCTGTGCCGTTCAAAACGTTTTTGAAGTCGGTTCTAAGCCGTAAAGCATGGTGCACTAAACTATCAAGTAGTTATCATACCGAGCTTGCCAAATGTTCATAACGTCTGCATTTGCTCCTGCAATAGGTCCGTCACCTAGCGGTGCATCAAGGACATAATTCTTCTGTGCAGCAATGATGATAATCCTCAGATCACATACCTAGTCCGCATCATTGCTACTATTATCTTTCAACATAGTTTTTCTCTAGGAACATATCAAAAATAAATGGGGAGCTACATCATGAGCTATTGATCTACAACATAGTTATGCAAATACTATCAGGACTAAGTTCATGATAAATTGAAGTTCAATTAATCATATTACTCAAGAACTCCCATTTAGATAGACATCCCTCTAATCATCTAAGTGATTACGTGATCCATATCAACTAAACCATGTGATCACGTGATCATTTAGATGACTTCGAGATGTCTATCTAAATGGGAAGTTAAAATACTATGATTAATTGAACTTAATTATCATGAACTTAATCTGATATATTACAAATATATTATGATCAATGGCTATTATATCTCCTATGTTTGATATGTTCCTAGATAAACAACGAAGATGATAGTAGCAATGATCTTCAGAGTTATCGATAAATGATCGAGTTACGATAGAACTGTTAACAGATATTTGATGCTGATGTTCAAAGAGCTGAGTTGATTGAAGAAAGAGTTACCAGGTGATTGAGTGGAAGCTCTTTAATGGATTGGCGAGGTAGGAATCAGAAAAGCATCAAGTGTTGATGGTTAACAAGACCACTAGTTTCAAGAAAGAAGAAAGAAAAAAGGGAACTTCAAGAAAGAATGGCAGAAATTTCCACTCCGTGAAAAACCTAAAGCTGAACCTAAGCCTAAAACCAAGTGCTTCTCTTACAAAGGGCTGATCACGAGGCCAGAACTGCTCCAAGTATTTGGCGGATAAAAGGATGGCAAAGTGAAAAGTATCAATCATATACATGTTATTGATGTAATACTACTAATCTTCGTAGTAGCGCTGGGTATTTGATCTGGTTACATTGCTCATATTTGCAACCCGAAGCGAGGGGCTCGGATTAAACAAAGATTGGCTAAGGGCGAGGTGATGATGCGTGGCCGAAATGGTTCCAGGTCAATATAATCTTGTCCGTACGCTACCTCTACTTATACCTTGAGTTAGTTTTGAACTGAACAATTGTTATTTGGTGCCGATATGAGCATGAACATTATATCTAGATCTTGTTTGATGCGAGGCGGTTATTCATTTAAATCCGAAATAATGGTTGTTCTATTTATATAGTAATATATTTATGGTCATGCACCCTTGATAGTGGTCTTGATGGCACTACCGTTTGGGTCATAGTGGTCTAAGCACATGAAGAAACTCCATGCGATGTGTGACTTGATTGAATCACTTGATGCTTGAATATATTGATCAACAGATGACGAAATATTACCGATGCTATCTATTAATGTGTTTGAATCAAAGATTTCGAGATAGAATCATCGTTAAAGTTTCTGATCTGATGTGGGTGATTTATTCATCATTTGAAACAAAGATGGTGTGTTGAACATATAATAGTGCAACTTATTAATAATTTTACGTTTAGGTCATATTAGTGTAAAGCACATGACTTCAGAAGAAACTCCATGGCGTGTGACGATTATGAATCACTTGATGCTTTTCGAAACTCATATTTGAAAGGGTAAATGTCTCCGTGTTGAAAGTGTGGTTTACAAGTCTGAAATTGATGAGCCTCGAAAGAGCGAAAGTGGAAGTTGACAAGAAAATTCATGAAATGAAAAAGTTGAAAAATGGAGTTTCTGATCGTGATTGAGAATGTTCAGTCATGTCTTCATTTGAGACTCAACAGTGTGAATGGGATGTGATCGAATGCGGATCCATTTGAATGGGAAGAGGAATTCGGTGGATCAGGTGATGGGATGATTGCAAAATGTGATCTTGATGATTCAAGATGAACTGTATGATGCTGAAAATGTTTCTCGACAAGTTCAGAGTTGCGATGATGCAAGATGAACCATGAAAAATGTTGCAAAAAGGTTTCTCGACAAGTTCAAGGTGTTGACTAATGGATTTTCTCACTCAGATCGAAAAGTCTCGTTCAATCATGTTAGCAATTGCGCGATTTATGATCTCGCAAATGGATGTCAAAACTGCATTCCATTAAAGAAGTTGTATATGATGCAACCAGAAGATCCTAAAGGTGTTAATAAAGTGTGCAAGCTCCAATGATCCATTTATGGATCGGTGCAAGCATCTGTAGTTGGAATATACGCTGGTGAGTTGATCAAAGCATATATTTATACGGCATAAGCCTCGATTTGAAATGAGGGAGCACTACAACCTTTCTCGATAAGTATATGTAAATGACATATTTGATCGGAAAGCATCAAAGCATAAAGGAGTGTTTGAAATGAAATTTTCAAAGAAAGGTGAAGCTACTTACATATTGGCCATCAAGATCAATAAAGATAGATCAAGACGCTTGATAAGACTTTTGATGAGTACATACCTTGATAAGATTTTGAAGGAGTTCAAATTGGATCAGTCAAAGAAGGAGTTCTTGCCTGAGTTGTAAGGTGTGAAGTTGAGTAAGACTCAAAACCCGACCATGGCAGAAGATAGAGAGAGAATGAAAGTCATTCCCTATGCCTCAGCCATAGGTTGTATAAAGTATGCCATGTTGTATACCAGATCTATTGTGTACCTTACCATGAGTTTGGCAAAGGGGTACAATAGTGAACCAGGAGTAGATCACTCGACAGCGGTCAAAATTATCCTTAGAGGACTACGGAAATATTTCTCGGTTATGGAGGTGATAAAGAGTTCATCATAAAGAGTTACGTCGATGCAAGCTTTAACACCAATATGGATGACTCTGAGTCTCAATCTGGATACATATTGAAAGTGGGAGCAATTAGCTAGAGTAACTCCATGCAGAGCATTGTAGACATAGAAATTTGCAAAATACATATGGATCTGAATGTGGCAGACCCGTTCACTAAACTTCTCTCACAAGCAAAACATGATCACACCTTAGTAATCTTTGGGTGGTAATCACATGGCGATGTGAACTAGATTATTGACTCTAGTAAACCCTTTGGGTGTTGGTCACATGGCGATGTGAACTATGGGTGCTAAACGCATGGTGATGTGAACTATTGGTGTTTGAATCACATGACGATGTGAACTAGATTATTGACTATAGTGCAAGTGGGAGTGAAGGAAATATGCCCTAGAGGCAATAATAAAGTTTTTATTTATATTTCCTTATACCATGATAAATGTTTATTATTCATGCTAGAATTGTATTAACCGGAAACTTAGTACATGTGTGAATACATAGACAAAACAGAGTGTGTCAGGACTCTGATTCTAAATCACACCGATCTAGCATGTAACACATCATATCACTTTGCGGCCTCACGCACGGTATTCCCACGGTGCCACCTTACTCGCCGGGATCGTTTATGCCTTTTGGCTCACGATATGATAGTGTCGCTCGCATCCATATGACAGAGAACCCGAGCCGACATGACTAGTCGTGACCCCAAAGTGGCATAACTTATAGGGACAGGCATACATGACCCAGCATCGAGCGTGTCGGTCATCAGCGAGTGATTCTGGGCTGTAGCAACTGGGCTAGCAGGACTCTGGTAAACCGGACTGTAGCAGGCTAGCAGGACTCCAGTATACACCGCGTGACATTTCCCCGAAGGGACAGACATAGGATCAAAGTAGGACACATGCCGGCCAGTCTAAGTGTTCCGGAGTAGTAGCAACTGGGCTAACAGGACTCCGGTAAACCGGGATGTAGCAGGCTACCATGGCTCAGTGGAAGCACTAGACTACATTTCCCCATAAGAGAGGCTACCAAGGATAGACAACTAGGTTGTCGGATCCCACACATACCAAGCATTTCAAATCATACACACAATATGCTCGATATGTGTAAATACAACATGGCATCACAACAAAACTCTATGACTCAAAGTATTTAATTATAAGGCTCTGAAGAGCCAAGTATTACAAACATGGGTCTCATGACCCAACATACAGAGCATACAAGCATCAAGCGGAAGCATGAACATGTCTGAGTACAGACAACTACAAATGAAAAAGGCTGAGAAGCCTGACTATCCACAAGACCCTCCCAAGGGTACAAGATCTTAGCTGAGGTAACAAGCTAAACGTCGAAGTCCACATGGAACTACTAGCGAGACTGATGTCTCTCTGCAAAAACATAAATTAAGCAAACGTGAGTACAAATGTACCCAACAAGACTTACATCAGAACTAGATACATATGCATCAGTATCAACAAAGGGGTGGTGGAGTTTGACTGTAGCAAGCCAGCTTTGACTCGGTGGCTATCCTGTACTACGACTGCAAGTAACTCTTTTGAGGTGGCGCACACGAGTCCACATATTCACCATATCAATACACCACTATGGATCTGCTCCCGTCTCCCTACGAGAACGCCATCCATAACACTCACGCTTATCTTGCGCATTTTAGAGTATCCACTTTCACTTGTCTATGAACTGGACAGGCAACCCAGAAGTCCTTTACCTCGGACACGGCTATTCGAATAGATGATGTTAACCCTGTAGGGGTGTACTTCTTCACACACGCTCTTTCCACTTACCACCATGTACATGTCATGTATCTCGGCAACCTTCAAGCGGAAGCCTAGCGAGGGAGTCGGCCACGACCTGACTAACCACACAAGTCTCTCATCCAGGTTTATCGCCTATTCGGGTTCCATCTGCAAAGAGATCCGGCCGGGGTGTCGCCACGGCCCCAAACGATGTGTGTACAGGTTCCAAGCCCACCAAACGGGCGATGCTTGGCATACCCAGCCACGGTGCCTAGTCCGTCCCAAGCCCAATTGCACTGGTGCCACTTGGTAGACTACTAACACTACCTACAAACACCATAAACTAGTTGCAACTCCCGGACAGAGATCATGTTGATTAATAAGTCGAGAGGGCTCGAGTTACCGGAACCCAATGTGTGGTAGTAACTGTTCATGGATCACAAACACAGAACTCAGTTCCTGAGAATGGCTACATGGCCTCTCACCAATACCTTTACCAAATTGTGTTCACACACTTAGCTCACAACAGTAGGACATGTTCACACACCTCTAATTCATCCCCGATGAATCAGACCTGACTCAACTCTAGGCAGTACCAGGCATGACAAACAAGCATGAATGAGTAGGCACATCAGGGCTCAAACAACTCCTACTCATGCTAGTGGGTTTCATCTATTTACTGTGGCAATGACAGGTCATGCAGAGGAAAGGGGTTCAGCAACCGCAACATGTAATAGTTGAAAAGGTGTTGTCCTTGTTGGGGAACGTTGCATAAAATAAAAAAAATTCTACGTTCACCAAGATCCATCTATGAGTTCATCTAGAAACGAGAGAGAGAGATGCATCTACATACCCTTGTAGATCACGTGCGGAAGCATTCAAGAGAACGGGGTTGAGGTAGTCGTTCTCGTCGTGATCCTATCACCGGAGATCCTAGCGCCGAATGGACGGCACCTCCGCGTTCGACACACGTACGGTCAGCGTGACGTCTCCTCCGTCTTGATCCAGCAAGGGGGAAGGAGATGTTGATGAAGATCCAGCAGCACGACGGCGTGGTGGTGGATGCAAGAGACTCGGCAGACTCGGCAGGCTTCGCCAAGCAACTCCGGAGGAGGAAGAGGTGTAGCAGGGGAGGAGGCGCCAAGACTTTGGTGCGGCTGCCTCCCTCCCCCTCCTTATATAGGCCCCAGGGGCGGCCCCGAGATTGAATCTCCAAAGGGGGCGGCCGGGGTGGAGTGCCCCCAAGGCAGTGGTGCGCCCACCCTAGGGTTTCCAACCCTAGGCGCTAGGGGCCCAAGTGGGGCGCACCAGCCCACCAGGCTGGTTCCTCCCACTTCAGCCCACCGGCCCTCCGGATAGGTGGCCCCACCGGTGGACCCTCGACCCTTCCGGTGGTCCCAGACAATCTGGTGACCTCAAACTTTCCCGATGGCGAAACAGCACTTCCTATATGTAATTCTTTACCTCCGACCATTCCGAACTCCTCGTGACATCCGGATCTCATCCGGACTCAACAACTTTTGGTTTGCTGCATACTCATATTCATACAACCCTAGCATCACCGAACCTTAGTGTGTAGACCCTACGGGTTCGGGAGACATGCGAACATGACCGAGACGGCTCTCCGGTCAATAACCAACAGCGGATCTGGATACCCATGTTGGCTCCTACATACTCCTCGATGATCTCATCGAATGAACCACGATGTCAAGGATTCAAGCAACCCAGATACTATTCCCTTTGTCGACGGTATGTTACTTGCCCGAGATTCGATCATCGGTATCCCAATACCTCGCTCAATCTCGTTATCGCAAGTCACTTTACTCGCATCAGAATGCATGATCCCGTGACCGGACACTTGGTCACTTTGAGCTCATTATGATGATGCACTACCGAGTGGGCCCAAGTGATACCTCTCCGTAATACGGAGTGACAAATCCGAGCCTCGATCCATGTCAACCCAACAGACACTTTCGAGATACCGTAGTGCACCTTTATAGTCACCCGATTACGCCAGACGTCTGGTACACCCAAAGCACTCCTACGGTATCCGGAGTTACACGATCTCATGGTCTAAGGAAAAGATACTTGACATTGGAAAAGCTCTAGCAAAATGAACTACACGATCTTGTGCTATGCTTAGGATTGGGTCTTGTCCATCACATCATTCTCCTAATGATGTGATCCCGTTATCAATGACATCCAATGTCCATAGTCAGGAAACCATGACTATCTATTGATCAACGAGCTAGTCAACTAGAGGCTCACTAGGGACATGTTGTGGTCTATCTATTCACACGTGTATTACGATTTCTAGATAATACAATTATAGCATGAATAAAAGACAATTATCACGAACAAGGAAATATAATAATAATCCTTTTATTATTGCCTCTAGGGCATATTTCCAGCAGTCTCCCACTTGCACTAGAGTCAATAATCTAGTTACATTGTGATGAACCGAACACCCATAGAGTTCTGGTGTTGATCATGTTTTGCTCGCGGAAGAGGTTTAGTCAACGGATCTGCGGCATTCAGATCCGTATGCACTTTGCAAATTTCTATGTCTCCATCTTGAACATTTTCACGAATGCAGTTGAAGCGACGCTTGATGTGCCTGGTCTTCTTGTGAAACCAGGGCTCCTTGGCAAGTGCAATAGCTCCAATGTTGTCACAGAAGAGTTTGATCGGCCCCGATGCATTGGGTATGACTCCTAGGTCGGTGATGAACTCCTTCACCCAAATTGCTTCATGCGCTGCCTCCGAGGCTGCCATGTACTCCGCTTCACACGTAGATCCCGCCACGATACTCGCTTGTACTGCACCAGCCATCGCTCCACCATTCAGCATATACATGTATCCGGTTTGTGACTTAGAGTCATCCAGATCTGTGTCGAAGCTAGCATCTACGTAACCCTTTACGACGAGTTCTTCATCACCTCCATAAACGAGAAACATGTCCTTAGTCCTTTTCGGGTACTTCAGGTTATTCTGATCGCTGTCAAAGTGTTCCTTGCGGGATTACTTTGGTACCTTCCTACCAAACTTACGGCAAGGTTTACATCAGGTCCGGTACACAACATGGCATACATAATAGAACCTATGGCTGATGCATAGGGATGACACTCATCTCTTCTATATCTTCGCCATGGTCGGACATTGAGCCGAGCTCAATTTCACACCTTGTAATACTGAGCAAGAACCCTTTCTTGGACTGATCCATTTTGAACTTCTTCAATATCTTTTCAAGGTATGTGCTTTGTGAAAGACCTATGAGGCGTCTCAATCTATCTCTATAGATCTTGATGCCTAATATATAAGCAGCTTCTCCAAGGTCCTTCATTGAAAAACTCTTATTCAAGTAGGCCTTTATGCTGTCCAAAAGTTATATATCATTTCCCATCAAAAGTATGTCATCTACATATAATATGAGAAATGCTACAGAGCTCCCACTCACTTTCTTGTAAACGCAGGCTTCTCCATAAGTCTGCATAAACCCAAACGCTTTGATCATCTCATAAAAGCGAATGTTCCAACTCCGAGATGCTTGCACCAGCCCATAAATGGATCGCTGGAGCTTGCATACCTTGTTAGCATTCTTAGGGTCGACAAAACCTTCCGGGTGCATCATATACAGTTCTTCCTTAAGATAGCCGTTAAGGAATGCCGTTTTGACGTCCATCTGCCATATCTCATAATCATAGTATGCGGCAATTGCTAACATGATTCGGACGGACTTCAGCTTCGCTACGGGAGAGAAAGTCTCATCGTAGTCAACCCCTTGAACTTGTCGATAAACTTTAGCGACAAGTCGAGCTTTATAGATGGTAACATTACCATCCGCGTCCGTCTTCTTCTTAAAGATCCATTTGTTTTCTATCGTCACGATCATCGGGCAAGTCTGTCAAAGTCCATACTTTGTTTTCATACATGGATCCTATCTCGGATTGCATGGCTTCAAGCCATTTGTTGGAATCTGGGCCAGCCATCGCTTCTTCATAGTTCAAGGTTCACCGTTGTCTAACAACATGATTTCTAGGACAGGGTTGCCATACCACTCTGGTGTGGAACGTGTCCTTGTGGACCTCTGAAGTTCAAGAGCAACTTGATTCAAGTACCTTGATCATCATCATTAATTTCCTCTCCGATCGGTGTAGGCACCACAGAACATTTTCTGAGCTGCACTACTTTCCGGTTCAAGAGGTAGTACTTCATCGAAGTTCTACTTGCCTCCCACTTACTCCTTTCGAGAGAAACTCTTTTCAAGAAAGGATCCGTCCTTGGCAACAAAGATCTTGCCTTCGGATATAAGGTAGAAGGTATACCCAATGGTTTCCTTAGGGTATCCTATGAAGACGCATTTTTCCGACTTGGGTTCGAGCTTTTCAGGTTGAAGTTTCTTGACATAAGCATCGCATCCCCAAACTTTTAGAAATGACAGCTTAGGTTTCTTCCCAAACCATAATTCATACGGTATCGTCTCAACGGATTTAGACGGCTCCCTATTTAAAGTGAATGTAGTTGTCTCTAGAGCGTATCCCCAAAAAGATAGCGGTAAATCTGTAAGAGACATCATAGATCGCACCATATCCAATAGAGTTCGATTATGATGTTCGGACACGCCGTTACGCTGAGGTGTTCCAGGCGGCGTGAGTTGTGAAACGATTCCACATTTCCTTAAGTGTGTACCAAATTCGTGACTCAAATATTCTCCTCCACGATCTGATCGTAAGAACTTTATTTTTCGGTCACGTTGATTCTCTACCTCATTCTGAAATTCCTTGAACCTTTCAAAGGTCTCAGACTTGTGTTTCATCAAGTAGACATACCCATATCTACTCAAGTCATCGGTGAGAGTGAGAACATAACGATATCCTCCATGAGCCTCAACGCCATTGGACCGCATACATCGGTATGTATGATTTCCAATAAGTTGGTTGCTCGCCCATTGTTCCGAGAACGGAGTCTTGGTCATTTTGCCCATGAGGCATGGTTCGCATGTGTCAAATGATTCATAATCGAGAGACTCTAAAAGTCCATCAGAATGGAGCTTCTTCATGCGCTTGACACCAATGTGACCAAGGCGGCAGTGCCACAAGTATGTGGGACTAACTTTACATCTTTTGGTATTCACACTATGAATATGTGTAATATTACGTTCGAGATTCATTAAGAATAAACCATTGACCATCGGAGCATGACCATAAAACATATCTCTCATATAAATAGAACAACCATTATTCTCGGATTTAAATGAGTAGCCATCTCGCATTAACCGAGATCCTGATACAATGTTCATGCTCAAACTTGGCACTAAATAACAATTATTGAGGTTTAAAACTAATCCCGTAGGTAAATGTAGAGGTAGCATGCCGACGGCGATCACATCGACCTTGGAACCATTCCCGACGCCAAGATCGTCACCTCGCCCTTCGCCAGTCTCCGTTTATTCCGCAGCTCTGCTGTGAGTTACAAATGTGAGCAACGGCACCGTATCAAATACGCAGAGTTACTACGAGTAATCGGTAAGGTACACATCAATTACATGTATATCAAATATACCTTTAGTGTTGCCGGCCTATTTGTCCGCTAAGTATTTGGGGCAGTTCCGCTTCAAATGGCCCATACCTTTGCAATAAAAGCACTCGCCTCGTGCTTGGGTCCATTCTTTGACTTCTTCCGGCAATCGGCTTACGGGGCGGCAACATCTTTGCCGTCCTTCTTGAAGTTCTTATGGCCCTTGCCCTTCTTGAACTTAGTGGTTTTATTTACCATCAACACTTGATGTTCTTTCTTGATTTCAACCTCACGACTTCAAAGATTGAGAATACTTCAGAATGGTTTTCACCATCCCCGCATATTGTAGTTCAACACAAAGCTCTTGTAGCTCGGTGGGAGCGATCAAGGATTCTGTCAATGACCGCCTCGTCTGGAGGTTAATGTCCACTGGGACAGGCGGTTGTGTAACCTGGACATTTTGAGTATGTGCTCACCGATGTAACTGTTTTCCTCCATCTTACAACTATAGAACTTGTCGGAGACTTCATATCTCTCGACCGGGCATGAGCTTGGAAAACCATTTTCAGCTCCTCGAACATCTCATATGCTCCGTGTTGCTCAAAACGCTTTTGGAGCCCCGGTTCTAAGCTGTAAAGCATGCCGCATCGAACGAGGGAGTAATCATCAAGACGAGATCTGCCAAGCATTCATAACGCCTTGGTTCTCTCGATGGGTGCTTCACCTAGCGGTGCTTCTAGGACATATTGTTTCTTGGCTGCTATGAGGATGATCCTCGTGTTCCGGACCCAGTCCAAATAGTTGCTGCCATCGTCTTTCAGCTTGGTTTTCTCTAGGAACGCGTTGAAGTTCATGGTGACATGAGCGTTGGCCATTTGATCTACAAGACATTTTGCAAAGATTTTAGACTAATGTTCATGATAATTAAGTTCATCTAATCAAATTATTTAATGAAATCCCACTCAGATTTGACATCCCTCTAGTCATCTAAGTGTTACATGATCCGAGTCGACTAGGCCGTGTCCGATCATCACGTGAGACGGACTAGTCATCGTCGGTGAACATCTCCATGTTGATCGATCTTCCATATGACTCATGTTCGACCTTTCGGTCTCTTGTGTTTCGAGGCCATGTCTCATACGTGCTAGGCTCGTCAAGTTAACCTAAGTGTTTTGCATGTGTAAAACTGTCTTACACCCGCTGTATGTGAACGTAAGAATCTATCACACCCGATCATCACGTGGTGCTTCAAACGACGAACTTTAGCAACGCGCACGATTAGGGAGAACACTTTCTTGAAATTATTATAAGGGATCATCTTATTTACTACCGTCGTCTAAGTAAACAAGATGCAAAAACATAATAAACATCACATGCAATTATATAGTAGTGACATGATATGGCCAATATCATATAGCTCCTTTGATATTCATCTTCGGGGCTCCATGATCATCTTGTCACCGGCATGACACCATGATCTCCATCATCATGATCTCCATCATCGTGTCTCCATGAAGTTGCTCGCCAACTATTACTTCTACTACTATGGCTAACGCGTTTAGCAATAAAGTAAAGTAATTTACATGGCGCTTCTCAATGACACGCAGGTCATACAAAAATAAAGACAACTCCAATATTCTGCCGGTTGTCATACTCATCGACATGCAAGTCGTGATTCCTATTATAAGAACATGATCTCATACATCACATATATATCATTCGTCATTCATCAGAACTTTGGCCATATCACATCACAAAACACTTGCTGCAAAAACAAGTTAGACGTCCTCTAATTGTTGTTGCAAGTTTTTACGTGGCTGCAATAGGGTTCTAGCAAGAACGTTTTCTTACCTACGTGAAAGCCACAACGTGATTTGTCAACTTCTATTTACCCTTCATAAGGACCCTTTTCATCGAATCCGGTCCAACTAAAGTGGGAGAGACAGACACTCGCTAGCCACCTTATGCAACTAGTGCATGTCAGTCGGTGGAACCTGTCTCACGTAAACGTACGTGTAAGGTCGGTCCGGGCCGTTTCATCCCACAATACCGCTGAAGCAAGATAAGACTAGTAGCGGCAAGAAAGTTGACAACATCTACGCCCATAACAAATTGTGTTCTACTCGTGCATTAGAGAACTACGCATAGACCTAGCTCTGATACCACTGTTGGGGAACGTTGCATAAAATAAAAAAATTATACGTTCACCAAGATCCATCTATGAGTTCATATAACAACGAGAGAGAGAGAGATGCATCTACAAACCCTTGTAAATCGCGTGCGGAAGCGTTCAAGAGAACGGGGTTGAGGTAGTCGTTCTCGTCGTGATCCTATCACCGGAGATCCTAGCGCCGAACGGACGGCACCTCCGCGTTCAACACACATACGGTCAGCGTGGCGTCTCCTCCGTCTTGATCCAGCAAGGGGGAAGGAGAGGTTGATGAAGATCCAGCAGCACGACGGCGTGGTGGTGGATGCAAGAGACTCGGCAGGCTTCGCCAAGCAAGCTGCGGGAGGAGGAGAGAGGTAGCAGGGGAGGAGGCGCCAAGACTTGAGGTGCGGCTGCCTCCCCCCTCCTTATATAGGCCCCAGGGGCGCCGCCCCGAGATTGAATCTCCAAGGGGGGGCGGCCGGGGGTGGAGTGCCCCAAGGCAGTGGTGCGCTTCACCCTAGGGTTTCCAACCCTAGGCGCAGGGGGCCCAAGTGGGGTGCACCAGCCCACCAGGCTGGTTCCTCCCACTTCAGCCCACGGGCCCTCCGGATAGGTGGCCCCACCGGTGGACCCTCGACCCTTCGGTGGTCCCAGACAACACGGTGACCCCAAACTTCCCGATGGCGAAACAGCACTTCCTATATATAATTCTTTACCTCCGAACCATTCCGAACTCCTCGTGAGGTCCGGATCTCATCCGGACTCAACAACTTTCGGTTTGCTGCATACTCATATTCATACAACCCTAGCGCCACCGAACCTTAGTGTGTAGACCCTACGGTTCGGAGACATGCGAGACATGACCGAGGCGGCTCTTGGTCAATAACCAATAGCGGATCTCGACACCCATGTTGGCTCCTACATACTCCTCGATGATCTCATCGGATGAACCACGATGTCGAGGATTCAAGCAACCCTCAGATACTATTCCCTTTGTCGACGGTATGTTACTTGCCCGAGATTCGATCTCGGTATCCCAATACCTCGCTCAATCTCGTTACCGCAAGTCACTTTGCTCGCATCCGTAATGCATGATCACGTGACCGCACACTTGGTCACTTTGAGCTCATTATGATGATGCACTACCGAGTGGGCCCAGTGATACCTCTCCGTAATACGGAGTGACAAATCCCTGTCTCGGTCCGTGTCAACCCAACAGACACTTTCGGAGATACCTGTAGTGCACCTTTATAGTCACCCAGTTACGTTGTGAAGTTTGGTACACCCAAAGCACTCCTACGGTATCTGGGAGTTACACGATCTCATGGTCTAAGGAAATGATACTTGACATTGGAAAAGCTCTAGCAAAACGAATTACACGATCTTGTGCTATGCTTAGGACTGGGTCTTGTCCATCACATCATTCTCCTAATGATGTGATCCCGTTATCAATGACATCCAATGTCCATACTCAGGAAACCATGACTATCTATTGATCAACGAGCTAGTCAACTAGAGTCTCACTAGGGACATGTTGTGGTCTATCTATTCACACGTGTATTACGATTTCCGGATAATACAATTATAGCATGAATAAAAGACAATTATCACGAACAAGGAAATATAATTATAATCCTTTTATTATTGCCTCTAGGGCATATTTCCAACAGTCCTAATGCAGTAAAAGAGAGCAGGAACGAGAGAGTGGGATTGTATCGGAATGAACAAGGGGGTTTTGCTTGCCTGGCACTTCTAAAGATAGTATAGCTCTTCATCGTTGTCATCGATCACGTTGTCGGAAACATCGTCTACTAAGAGGGAACAACCACCGGCAAACACAAAAGGAACCACAATCAATGCAATGCACATTCAT